>JAXIVJ010009527.1:7500-50686 GCA_036785665.1 Chirona hameri | reverse complement strand
TTTCTCGTCCAGTTGAGCTTTGTTAAGCCCAGATTTGATGGTAAGAGCCGTGTTTTTCAAAAATTTCCAGTTTTCACTGTGGATAGCTGGATTTTGATTGCTGCAAATTAAATTTGTACAATAAATTGTTAACGTTTTTGGGGCCAAAAGACATGTTGGTCCCCCTTCCAGGCTGTTGGGGGGGGGGGGCATGGACTGGTTGCCCCCCCCCCAACCCCAGATCCACCAGTGAGCGTCGGGTCGTCAGCACGAAGAGCTGTTGAGCGGGGGGGGGGGGGGGGACGTCTGGTCGTCAGCGCCAAAAAATACGGGGGGGGGTGGCGTCAGGTCCTCAACGCAAACCAGTGGTTAACCGGGGTTGGGGGGAGTTTTCCCCTAATTATCCCGCGCCTGGCTGCGGTATTCAGCCGAACACGCTCCCCCCGTTATCTTCCGATCAAATAACCGCATCGAGAGGCGCAAGACGGAAATCGAAAGCTCTTAATAAGACGTATCTACAGCGTACGCGAAGTTTTCAAAATAAGGTCACATATCAGGTCACAGGCAGGTCAAGGGTCAAAATCGGGGTATTTGAGTTAATGGGCTACACTTTCCATCCAAAGCCTTAGATTGCGACTATTCTCGCATAAAGTGCTCTCAAAGGTATCATTAATTTCCCACATAACCGAAAGTCAAATTGTAAGCAAGGGTCAAGGTCAAGGTCAGGTCACAAAAGGTCACTATTGGCAAGAGGTCTACGAAAGCCATGCGACACATGTTTTATGGGTTATTTTACACGTATAATTCGATTGTAGCAGCCATTTTTACAACCTGACCCCCATACACCGGCCCTCAGTTCAAGGTCAGGTCACATAAGGAAAACATTTTAAATTGATTAATCTAAATTTGAAAGGCTTGTTTCTAGACCAGGTTTGTCTCAGAAATATAGTGGTGGTATTTATTTGTCTGTATCTGGTCACTAAAAGCCAAAACATGCAACTTAAAAAATGACGTCATGAGTTACTAATTACTTATACTTATGGAGCCATAAGTCGGTTACAAGTAAAGATATTTCTTTGAAATTTGGCTTGGATATCGTCCATACTTGGTTCTCCAATATATATTCAGTTATTTTCCATATCGTTGAAAAGTTGATTTTGCAGGATTTTTTTCCTGATTGTTTTATTTGGGGGATGAAAACCTCAAAATTAAAAAAATCTGAGACAGCCATTTCGAAGGGAATGTTATTTGCTTGCTTTTCACATTTTTGTTTTCAATTTTCTTCAACACTCGATGTTCTACGATTTGTCAAACATTTATAATTTCTACACGAAAAATGATAATACATGACGTCACTAAAACGTGATTATTTCTCAAAGTACTCAACCAACTGCAACACAATTTTGCGAAAAGACGTAGAATTGATGCAGCATAAAGGACGTAAAGTTTCACGTTGATATATACAATGGTTGTGAAGTTATTGAGAACATCCTGGAGGGGGCAGATTCTGCACCCCAGCGGGGCGCAGGTTATCACTTCTTACAGCCAATGCAGGAACGTGCGGGGGACATACTTGTATTGAATGCCCCCCCCCCCCCATATTCCTGTGAGGGGGTCATTTGCACCCAATCTCTCCCCCCCCCACCCTGGATCTACCAATGGGTAGCAGGCCGTTAGCGAGAAGTTGTTGAGCGGGGGGGGGGGGGGGGGGGTAGAGCGGGCCGTGTCACAGCCATCCACCACATTACGTCCGGCCGTGTTTGGGGGGGGGGGGGGGGTCAAATCACGGTTTCAGGACCTTTGGGGGGCCAGACAAAAAGTTGAATGGCAAAAAGTAAAAGGATGTTAACCCGCGCACTGCAGGGGGGGATGTTTTCCGCCCCACACCCACCTCCTCAGGTTTTTCTCAGATAGCGAAAAACGGCGTCGCTGCACGCCGCCGGCTTTTAGCACACTTGTTAGGACATCAATTGCGCACACTTTTTTTATTAAAAAAAATGACCTCGGGCCGTCTCAGGTCAGGTCACCAGACCAGGTCAAGTGACCCCACCTCCAAAAACGTTTGCAGTTGTGCCAAAGCCAGAGTTTCTCACCGATTAGTTTGAAACTTACAAGATGTCATGAAGGCATAAGTACTTACAATTCTTTCATCTCGTAATTTGTTATATCGGTGACCTAAGGTCAGATCAATGTCGTGACCCCCCATAATAAGTCAATGGGAAATATTAAAATGCTTCCTATTTCAAGGGTATGCATTCTATTAGTCCAATTACTTCTGGATCATGTTATTATAAGATGTTCTTGATGATCCAAGTGTAAGTTTTGTTCAGTGACCCCTATGGAGTCATTTGAGGTCATCCGAGTTCACCATCACTTGTTTGTCAATAACTCGCGACATAATGAAGATAGAGAAGCAAAACTGACAGAAATGTGTTTGTCTCGTCAAAAAACGTCTCCCTATATGCAACATGGCCTACTTGGGTCTTGACCTCAGGTCAAGGTCACGTGACCTGTGGTCAAATTTTGAAGTTGACCTAACAAGAATACCATATATATCAGTCAAAGCGCCTTGACAAGACACACACAATGGCGTAAACAGTTTTTAGTTAGCTTTATTATATTAAAAGTTATTAGCAAAAAACAGTTTTGCAAAAAAACAGCAAAAACAGCAAAAACAGCAAAAACAGCACAGCAAATTTTGACCTGACCCTCTTTTACCTCTAGAACCACAAATATTGACCTGAGATCAAATTTGAGGACACCTTGTCGATTTAAAATTTCAATGGCTGGTGATCACTTTTTGCCGTTTGTATATTTGCCGAGATATATGGGAAGTTCTGGAGCGAAGTCCTAAAACAGGAAAAAAAATAAACTTTTGACCTTTGATGACCTCTGGTGACCTCAATTTTGACCTGACCTAAAAAAGGGGCATTTAGTCAATAGTAAAAAGTCAAAAGCCCTAAAAGTCGGCAAGTAAAAAGTGGACGTGGAAAAAAGTCAACGGTGAAAAGTCAAACGGATAAAAAGTCAATTGACGAAAAGTCAACAGGGTAAAAAAGAAAAAAAAGTAAACTGTCAAAAAGTCGACATGGAAAAAAGTCGACGGACCAAAAGTCAAACGGATAAAAAGTAAAATGACAAAAAGTCAACAGGGTAAACAGTTAACAGACGAAAAGGCAAATGGGTAAAAAGTCAAAAGATAAAAAGTAAACGGACGGAAAGTCAAGGGGTAAAAAGTCGACGTCGCTAAAATCAAAAGACGAAAAGTCGAAATGGCAAAAAGTCTAAGGATAAAAGTTGAAATGGTAAAAAGTAAACGTCACTAAAAGCAAAAAGATGAAAAGTAAAAAAATAACGTCAAAAGTGGAGATGGAAAAAAACGTAAAGATTCAAATAGCAAAAAGTCGAAGTCGATAAAAGTCGAAAGATGAAGAGTAAAAAGGTAAAAAGTCGAAATGAGAAAGAGTCCATGACGATAATCAGTTAATTTGGCTCATTGAATTTTCGTCTCTTGACTTCCTGTTCATTCAATTATTTTATTTGGATTATCCGAATATCAACGCGGAAGTCGCGTTTTATACCTCCACAACGTATATACATATATACCTATTACCTACCTACAGTTTAAACGAATTTAGATCAGTCGGCTTATGCTTTGGTTAGTTGATTGTGGTGTGACCCATTTATTAACGTGTTCAAACATTGATACAAAAATAAGTACTTCATGTCTTATGTATTTATATGATATATATGGTTCAAATTATAACTGAAGATCAGACTCAGCAGTGCCGCATCCAACGTTACCTATCCCTAAGCAAGTTGTCAACTTTTCTTTGTTGGTTGAACTCTACAAAGCTTCCTTCCTTAGGCAATGCTGCAACAATACATTTACATATCTTACACTTTGATCGTATATGTAAGTTTTCGTGATAAACGATAACGTTACCGAGGGCCTGCAAATTAAAATTGACTGGTATTATCTCCTGTTCAATAACAATAATACACAAAATAAAATATGGCAATTGCCATACCCTTAAAGGGAATGTTTCACCTTTCTGAAAGTTGTCAAATATACGCTGGTTGTAGTCGAAAATATGAAGTGCTGCTGAAAACGATGGTGATATTTTTTTTTATCTCGAAAAGTCACTTAACTTTATACAAATTAAGGTTTTAAAGTTAGGATGCTGACGTCACTATTGAGCTATAGACCGCCGCTGATTGGCTGTCAAAGTAGGATTGGCTGAAAAAGCGGCTGTCAGCCAATCAGCGACGGCACTATCCTAGATCCCATTTTGCAAATTGGAAATCACATTGCTTAAAAACGGTTAAGTTTTGAAGAAAATTACCTTGAGTATTTTCGACTTTTCAATACCGTCAAACGGACCTCCACATATAATGGATAATGGCTATCTCAGTTCAAAACCAATACAAAGGTGAAACTTTTCCGATTGACTTTTAGCTATGCGACTTTTTACGATTTGACTTTTGGCGTGTTTATTTTTTGCCATGTTGACTTTTTACCTTTTCGACTTTGTACTTTTTCGACTTTTTACCTTTCGACTTTTTATCTTTCGACATTTTATCTTTCGACTTTTATCTATACGACTTTTAGCGTGTTGACTTTTTGCATGTTGACTTTTTACCTTTTCGACTTTTTATCTTTCGGCTTTTAGCGATGTCGACTTTTTACCACTTAACTTTTCGTCCCTTGACTTTCCGTCCGTTTACTTTTTATCTTTTGGCTTTTTACCCTGGAATCATGGCCCCTTGGCATATCCATGGCTCCTTGCCCCCTCCCCCTCCTGGATCCAGCCCTGGATGGGAAACTTATTTTAGCGAGTGTTCGTGCATATTTATTTTCGCGAATCTTCTTCGTTATCGCCCAGCAAGCTAGTGCTACCCCTTCTATGATATATTTCCAAAAACGTACTTAGCATGGATTGTAGAGAGTTCTTCAACCATTGCAATTATACCAAGCATGCTGCTATAGCACTCATTTATATACATTCCAACGGCTCAAAGGGACTAAAGTCTAACACGGATTGCTGTTTGAACACAGCATATTGATGGATGTACCCATGACGTCACGCTATTCGCTGCCTAGTGCCTTGGCTGACATGTATCTAAGGCCTTGGAATTAATGGTAAATGAATGGATGAACTTGACATTCAATCATAGCAGAAGCCAATCTTGTGTACCAAATTTTAGCTGCCATATCATCATTTATTTTCTACAAAGTAATTAAGTACCTACATCAAATAAAGGACTCAACGATATATGGTTAAAAATGACATGTAATTTGAGCTAAGAATAAATTAAGTTTCATATCCTTTGGAACGAATTCAGCAAAACAAAATCAAGCAAGTCTGCTTTCATGGGGGCGTCCCCCCTGATTTTTGAACTGGGGGGGGGGGGGCCCCCCCCCCTCCGCCGCCGACGCCCATGACGGTATGGCATCGATATAAGAACAAATGCAGTGTTGCTTTTTATCCAATGGAGGTAACGGATCTTAACGAATGAAACGTCATGAACGTCATATAGCGTATGAAGCAAACGCTATAGGTCATTGTAATCCCAAAACAGAGACATGGCATACGCATGTCGCACGCGCGGCACTGTGTCTCAGTCAGCACATGACTCGTTTGACGGAGCACCTGCATCTGGATCTGATGTTGTAAAATGCGTTTATCCAGAGACAAGCAGTAGGAGCAGATGGACATTGGACCCGTATGAACCTGTAATATGATACAACATATTAGAAAACACATCAACTCTGTTTGGCGACTAGTATGTACATGCATTTAGATAAGGCTGGATTAAAATTTGGCATCAAACTATTCGACTAATCGGCAATTAAAGTTGGTTATTCAGAAAGACGAGAGTAGCAACATTGTGCAAAGGTTATGAAATGCGATATTCCATATTTCCAATTTAGGTTGGGCACCTGCCCAGCACATAAAATTGCAAACGATTCCGCCGATAGGTTTAGGAGATATAAGCGGTAGCGACCAGCATTACATTTACTAAGGTGACCAGTGGAAAATAATAATTAAAAAACGAAAAACTTCTATACTTCCCTTACAAATACACCCCACAATGAACAAGAAATCGGCGAGTACAACGGATGCACTATCTTTCTCTAGAGACCTTCAAGCTGCTTGCGACCGACAGTTCACGTGACCTTCTGCTTAGCAAAACCTAGCGGTGCGCACACACGCGGCTTCTTAAGGAAGCATACTTAACACACCAGCGTGGCAGATCCGGGCTCCAGTTTTGCGCAGTGATAGAGGCCGACAGCAGTGGCGGCGGCGGCGGCGGCGGCAGGGGCGGCGGCAGGGCGGAGTAGGGCGGGGCCAGTCCGTGCACGGCGTCAACCTACACTCGGAGGAAAACCAGGCAGCGCAGACCCGTCAGTCTTATGCGGGGTGCGAAGGTGGAAGGTGATACGGATACCAGGAAGACAAGGAGCTGCGCCAGATAGACACCACACAGGTTAGTCTGATAGTCGTATGCTGCGATGTTAGTCAGTCTTCCGTTGTCTTTAACACTATTTGAAGCAGTGTTTTGGGTTTATTGTCGCAGAGGAAGGCATACACATATGTTAATTTGGTATTGTGTGATGCAAACATGTTCTTTAGATGTGTTCACAGAATGTGATGCGATCACAGAATGTGATGAAGCTGGACTGTGGCTGGGCGTTGGTCGTGGGCAATGCTACCTTTCCCAATACTGCATATATTTGATAATGCGTCACACACTCATTTGATGTCATTGTTATGGTGTATGAAATATTGACTAATAATTCGTTAGTGAGCAGTGAAAAATCACGTTTAAAATGCAGTCAATTGGTTATTCTTATAAGCATTGTGTATACACGCATTCGTGAGAATAACTCGGAATAAAGCTCTTCCCAAGTTTTTAACCATGGGGCTAATTTATTTGCCTCAAACTGGTTATGCCAGTCAAGCAATCACGTTTTGGTAGTCACTGTGACAACTAAACATGTATTGAATGTACATCATGATTATTGTACTGTACATTATGATTATTGTACTGTACATCATGATTATTGTACTGTACATCATGATTATTGTACTGTACATCATACATCATGAGTACATCAGTATTGACATGACAAACATGTACATACATGATTAGCGGCAGTGGCGTACCCAGGATTCACTCCAGGAGGGGGTAATTTTTGCTCCGGGGCGGGGGCATAAGGTACCCGCACAAAACAAAATCACCGGATTTGGCCTACTATATTTTTAGAGGGGCATATTTTCCACATTTTTTCGCAAAAAAAAACATCCTTCATTTTTTCGACCAAAAGGACCCCTTGTTTCGTACGGACCTTCAGGGGAGGGGCAATTTCCCCGTTTGACACCCCCCTCCTTGGTACCCCTATATGGTTAGCGGCAGGATAGCCGAGCAGAAAGCATAGCAAAAGCTGGGCACTTATCTACTTTCCATAGACAATGGCTGTGTGTATGGTGAAGGTTTATTGGCACTGTGTGATGTCTTCCAGAGTTAGGCGTTAACCCCATGTCTCTTTCGGCAGGTGTGAGAGGCCACAAGATGGCCAGAGATCATCTTATATCCAGTCTACTAATCGGTAAGTCATTTCGCACGCTGGTTTGTCGAATGATTACCGAGCGGGCGCGAAGCGCTGTGAGGTTTCTCCGTCAACTTACTAGACAAATTTACATTTGACCCGGCCCGAACCGGCCCGAACTGGCCCGACCCGGTCCGACCCGGCCATACAGATGCTTTTCGGAAGCTAATTACTTTGCAACCACTGCTCCGATTGAGATCGAGTTTATTCAAATCAATTTTGATTTTGTTATGATGCGTTCTGATAGGGGTGGTACCACAGCGCGTGGCACCCGCAGACGACAAAATGAACAAAAATAATTATTGATCAAAAATGGCTTGATTTATCTAAGCATTCGTTTTTATACGCTGAAGCATGCAGCGCTCAGAACCTACTCCCTTTTGGCGGATTCGAGAAAGGAGATCATGTACAATTTAATCCAACTTAATTTGTATGTTGGCATGCATGGAGGCCTGGCAATTTTTATGGAGGACTAAAAGGACTAAAAGGACTATGTGTTACTACCACGTGTGCTCCCGTACCGTTTCATATGTCAAACCTGTTTTAGCTTTATAATACCAGAGCGCGCCCGCTCGGTCATCGCCCAAAAAGGCGCTTTGCTGGTATCTGGTCAGGAACTAAGGACACCATTCCCTTCCAACAATCGGGCAGGCTTTGCTAATTGCTAATATTGAACCACATGCCTTGACACATGGTTATCAGTGTTTTATTTGGTTTTAAATTGTTATTACCTGAATGTTTTCTACCTATTTAGCGAATATTGTATTAGCAAAGCATCGCCAGCTAAACCGAATTTGGTGGGTTCATGGGCAGTTTTACAGGCTATTCTGAACAAGTGCACTCATTAAAGTAAAGTAGGCGGAACATTTTAGTTTTCACATCATTTCATGTGCTTCTGCAATTCATGGATGCAAGTGTGATAAACATACATCGAACATAATACATGAATCACAACCTTGCATCTCACTGATATTGATCGCACTTAGAAATGTCGCTTGCATTGCTACGAATAATCACGCGGCTATGCGCTACGGAAAAGAATACCGCTGAGAAGGAATGAGCTAATGCTGACTTGTTTGAGTATTTGTCATCGGTATTGCTGCAAGTGCGCTATGCAAGTGCAAGTGCCGTTGCGCGGTAATGCACCAGCACAATAATAAATCGCCGTGTGAACAATTGGAAGCCCAGGCAAATGAGCGAAAAGCGAGAATGGTGGAGGATTAGGTGGATACAAATTAAATTTTGGGACCTTAAAAGTAAAAAGGGAGAACACGTCCAGTGGAGTTCTTTCAACTGTTAACTTCTTCTAAAGAAAATCCTAACAACTACTGGACCACTGAGCTCTATCCGCCAAATTTATCAAGCTCATTAGCTCCTCGTGGTAATAACCTATGTGCATCACACCTCCCCTTGGCAAGACATCCTATACATCCTATATCTTCAGCACCTCCTATACATCCTATATCTTCAACACCTCCTATACATCTTATATCTTCAGCACCGTGCAATGTGATGAGGCCAGCACTGCTGGGCGGTGTCTCCATCCTGACCCTGTCGTGGTTATTTCGTGTCGGCCTATAGGTCCACATAGACAGGATGCTCCTGATTACCAGTGTATTTCCTGTCGGTACGGCTTTTACCACCGGTCAGCCGGCCGGTAAAAACTCGTAGCCCGCCGGCCCGGGAGTGGGTCGCATCGCATGGGGACGGGATCGGGTCACGTGACCGAGGGCGTCACCCTGTCCGGTGGAACCACTACGCGGCTGAGGTGTGGACATGGGAAGGGGCACCAGACCATGTGGTGGTGGAGCATCGGCCGGTACAGGGCGGAGAGCGTGGTGCATGAGGATACTCTGGGGATTCTGAGATTTAGTGGAGGTCGGAAAGGTGTTGGAAAACTCTTGGAAGAGACGATATTGGGTCTTATCTGTTAACTCGTTTCATACATCTCGATGAGTAATTGTATGGGAAAGTCTGCATCAAACTGCGCATATGTATGTAAAAACACTAATATGCGGTATTTTCCGGTTGCTCAACATGAAATTGGTGGCAATGCAGCTGATGACAATCGATGTTTTCTAAACAGCAGAACATCGCAACAGGCGGAATAACGACGTGTTTCGTATAATATCTTTCAAACGATTAGCAGATAGCGTTTGAACGTGCGGTAGTTGGTAGTAATGCTTTACCCGGTAGGTGTCAGAGATGTTATCACGTTTGGGAAAACTGTTCTGGTAAAGTTTCCCTTGTTTCGTGGATATGGGTCCACTATCCTTTAGCGTCATCCTTCAAGAGCAAGAAGTAGCCAAGTTAAAATGCTGCTTCGCATAAATCATTAGCAAGGAATATCTGTCTGTCTGTCTGTCTGTCTGTCTGTCTGTCTGTCTGTCTGTCTGTCTGTCTGTCTGTCTGTCTGTCTGTCTGTCTGTCTGTCTGTCTGTCTGTCTGTCTGTCTGTCTGTCTGTCTGTCTGTCTGTCTGTCTGTCTGTCTGTCTGTCTGTCTGTCTGTCTGTCTGTCTGTCTGTCTGTCTGTCTGTCTGTCTGTCTGTCTGTCTGTCTGTCTGTCTGTCTGTCTGTCTGTCTGTCTGTCTGTCTGTCTGTCTGTCTGTCTGTCTGTCTGTCTGTCTGTCTGTCTGTCTGTCTGTCTGTCTGTCTGTCTGTCTGTCTGTCTGTCTGTCTGTCTGTCTGTCTGTCTGTCTGTCTGTCTGTCTGTCTGTCTGTCTGTCTGTCTGTCTGTCTGTCTGTCTGTCTGTCTGTCTGTCTGTCTGTCTGTCTGTCTGTCTGTCTGTCTGTCTGTCTGTCTGTCTGTCTGTCTGTCTGTCTGTCTGTCTGTCTGTCTGTCTGTCTGTCTGTCTGTCTGTCTGTCTGTCTGTCTGTCTGTCTGTCTGTCTGTCTGTCTGTCTGTCTGTCTGTCTGTCTGTCTGTCTGTCTGTCTGTCTGTCTGTCTGTCTGTCTGTCTGTCTGTCTGTCTGTCTGTCTGTCTGTCTGTCTGTCTGTCTGTCTGTCTGTCTGTCTGTCTGTCTGTCTGTCTGTCTGTCTGTCTGTCTGTCTGTCTGTCTGTCTGTCTGTCTGTCTGTCTGTCTGTCTGTCTGTCTGTCTGTCTGTCTGTCTGTCTGTCTGTCTGTCTGTCTGTCTGTCTGTCTGTCTGTCTGTCTGTCTGTCTGTCTGTCTGTCTGTCTGTCTGTCTGTCTGTCTGTCT
Source organism: Chirona hameri (assembly GCA_036785665.1). Lineage (NCBI taxonomy): Eukaryota > Metazoa > Arthropoda > Thecostraca > Balanomorpha > Balanidae > Chirona > Chirona hameri. The sequence goes on along the minus strand of JAXIVJ010009527.1, from coordinate 39,893 downwards.
GTCTGTCTGTCTGTCTGTCTGTCTGTCTGTCTGTCTGTCTGTCTGTCTGTCTGTCTGTCTGTCTGTCTGTCTGTCTGTCTGTCTGTCTGTCTGTCTGTCTGTCTGTCTGTCTGTCTGTCTGTCTGTCTGTCTGTCTGTCTGTCTGTCTGTCTGTCTGTCTGTCTGTCTGTCTGTCTGTCTGTCTGTCTGTCTGTCTGTCTGTCTGTCTGTCTGTCTGTCTGTCTGTCTGTCTGTCTGTCTGTCTGTCTGTCTGTCTGTCTGTCTGTCTGTCTGTCTGTCTGTCTGTCTGTCTGTCTGTCTGTCTGTCTGTCTGTCTGTCTGTCTGTCTGTCTGTCTGTCTGTCTGTCTGTCTGTCTGTCTGTCTGTCTGTCTGTCTGTCTGTCTGTCTGTCTGTCTGTCTGTCTGTCTGTCTGTCTGTCTGTCTGTCTGTCTGTCTGTCTGTCTGTCTGTCTGTCTGTCTGTCTGTCTGTCTGTCTGTCTGTCTGTCTGTCTGTCTGTCTGTCTGTCTGTCTGTCTGTCTGTCTGTCTGTCTGTCTGTCTGTCTGTCTGTCTGTCTGTCTGTCTGTCTGTCTGTCTGTCTGTCTGTCTGTCTGTCTGTCTGTCTGTCTGTCTGTCTGTCTGTCTGTCTGTCTGTCTGTCTGTCTGTCTGTCTGTCTGTCTGTCTGTCTGTCTGTCTGTCTGTCTAGGTCGCCAAGTATTATTATATTTAAACAAGTATTACTATATGTCTTGGGCTGTCAATGTCTGGGCTGCCCATCAATGTGTCTGTGTGAATGTGTGTCTGTGTGAGTGTGTGTGACTCATAATGGCGTATGCGGTATGTCTGGGTTGTGACCAGCATTGCGCCTGTGTGTGTCTCCTGGTGGTGCATTTCTGGGCTGTCCCGTATTGTGCCTGTGTGTGTCTCCTGGTGGTGCATGTCTGGGCTGTGCCGTATTGTGCCTGTGTATGTCTCCTGTTGGTGCATTTCTGGGCTGTCCCGTATTGTGCCTGTGTGTGTCTCCTGGTGGTGCATGTCTGGGCTGTGCCGTATTGTGCCTGTGTATGTCTCCTGTTGGTGCATTTCTGGGCTGTCCCGTATTGTGCCTGTGTGTGTCTCCTGGTGGTGCATTTCTGGGCTGTGCCGTATTGCGCCTGTGTGTGTCTCCTGGTGGTGCATTTCTGGGCTGTCCCGTATTCTGCCTGTGTGTGTCTCGCCTGGAGCTGTGCCTGTGTGTGTCTCGCCTGGAGCTGTGTCAATTCGTCGTGCCGAGATAAGCCACTGGGCCGAAACAGTCACACGACACTCCACTGCGCAACGCACGGACATGTGGAGCGTGTAGTATGCAATCTCCTTTGTTTACTTTCATTTCACTTATACACGTACAATGCACAAAGTGCATTCCGTGGAAGTCAACTGAAGCAGAATCCGGTGGAAATGGACGCGATGGTAAAGCTAGGTATATACGTGGATTACATACGTTTGATAACCACATTGCACAGTGGTGAATTTTCCGATTTAGCACGCATAAGGTTCGGAAGCATGTTTTTCGGAATCTCAATTTTTTCTTACCGATACCAATTGGAAATTGTCTGTATTTTTCGAAAATCACCATATTTTATAGATTTGAAAGCTTTATGACACTGAAACTTGCGGTCAAAGTGGCGTCTTCCGCACAGAGCCAGTGAGCTGGCAGAATGTGTGATGTTATACAACATGAAAAATACGAGACAATCGGAACCTGTCAGCTCAAATAAGTTTTATAACACCGAGCAGAGACTTCATTCAATCTATTTCAGGGCTAATAAATTCCCAGATTACGAAAGTCTGTTTTTTCCGACTTCTTATATCACACATAAATTTCGTTAGACGTTTTGCATTTATAAGTAGAAAATCAACAATGAAGGTAACGCTAGGGAGAGATGAAACCTTATTAGCCGTAAAAAAACACCTCGAGTTACTTCGGATACAATGCGTTGCTCTTGCAACCTTGCGCAACCTTGCTCGTTATAGACGCTCAAACATGGCAAATTTGGAAAAATAGTTGCATACATGGGTGCCGTTATTGCCGTATTTGGTGCCAAAGCAATGCATTGCTTTGCACCTGCCACCATAATGTCTACCATTAGTAATGGTTTAACGCAAAATGATTATTTAAATAAGATGCATTCTTCAAGATAAACTCGTTAATTTACCAATGAAAAGTTCTGGTTTCTCATAGCGCTTATGCTTGGTGTTTCTTCTGGGTGAATGATCGAAATCTGAAGCTTATCTTTCGCTTATTAAAGAACGAAAATACTTTTACTTTCTCATTATATTCTGAGTGATCATGTGATGTCCAAACGGTAAAACACGATCAACGACCCCGGTGAACGCAACCTATACCACAACATTTATATTTGGATATTTGCATATGATAAGAACGCCTCAGCCAGGACGAGGCTGCCACAAGGCAGGGATGCTTGCTTGGCAAGCCACAAGACAACAGGCGGCATTACGCTAGTGTTGATTGATGTCGAACACTAGCTCACCGATGTCACGGAAACTGCAATAATGCATAGCACAGTAGCCCATATCGCTCTCTTCGTCCGGCAATGTCCGTGGATATCCGAACACAATGTGTGAAATCGTCATTACGCATAACACACGACATGATAGCATGGCAGCATTACATTTACAATGCCGATCTGATGATAGAGCCTATGATGTTAAATATACTTTAGCAGTAACTTACGGATTACGCAATGACTACTATTCATGCGTTCCATTATGATGTCGACATCAGCGCTGTCCTACATAGACTTGGCGTTGCTCTTGCCTCTTGATGTTAACATGTGCACGCTTATGAAGTGTTAGTTGCTGATAACAACTACTTCTCTTGCTGCAGGGATAACATGCATAGCTGCGAGCGTAACTGCTACAGCGAGCGGGAGCAGGTATAGCGAGGCGGGTCTTCAGCATCTGGACACAGAGGTGAGTTCACTGACTCTGACGTCAGAGTTTCTCCTGTCACTGTATCAGTGCATCAGTCCACGGATATCTTGCTTCGATTTGGAGCATTGGGATAAATATTACCGTAAATAACATAACACAACCTCATGATGTAAAATCACCCTCTGAAAAAAAAATATTTTTTAACGAATTGGGCGCATCGAACTCTTTTCAGTAGCCGAAGAGATCAAACAATGCGTTCGTAACCCATATGCACCTGATGCGCGACCCCGGAAGGCCAACCATTAAGTAAAATTATTTACACCATCCTGATGAACAGAATGTGGTAAAAGCTGTAACATTGTCGAAGTTATAATGGAATAATGCAGTTCCTCCTGCCATACATATTTTTCTTCTTCTTCAATAAAGCTTTTCTTGTTTGCAATTCGTAACAAGTGCCATTGCGTTTTTTTCTGATTGAATCCTTAGCATCTATTGTTCATTATTTTAATGTCAAGATTTGAGCATTCGATAAAACAATTTTCTCGAATGCTGGCAATCACGGTCCTCAGCGTTAGTTGTATCTAACCTTAACGGATTGGCGCGGGTTTTTGTATTACCCAGCTGTCAGGTCACCGAAGGCTATTTCCTCCTTTTATCTGCACCGATCCCAGCCTGAGAACATTTGCGCGCACTGACTTGCGCAATCCTCAGAGCGCATGCGAACTTCTGGAAACCAAGCCGCCTATCGTAGACTATCAGGTAAAATCCAGGCAACACATTCCTGAGGAATGCATTTGCACACATCCGTAACACCGATTGGATGTCGTTTTTTTATCTCTGGTCTGGGAATGTGTAATACTCTTCGCCATGTTTCCATATATTTACAATATGCTATATCAACAAAATTATGTCAACACTGATAAAGCACACTTAATCTCTCGTTGTACGTTCGGAATCAACGAATGTTTTTTATTATTTAGTTTTCCTTGTGACATCGCGGGAGTTAACGTTATTTAATTGCGCGTTTGTGTGCTAGAATATAATTCAAATGCATGGACACTAACGGACGAATTCAGCATTATACCAATTTGCTAATGACCTTCATAAACAAGTATATCTCCACCGAAACCTCCACTACTCTTCGGCTGTTAACAAAGATTCACTCCTTGAACAAGACAATAGTTACATTATAGTAACCCCTCTCCTTTGCTTCTGTTCACTCGCACTATTGACTAACGCGTTACAAAATTGGTTGCAGCAACCAGCGTTTAAGGCGGCCGCACACTGCGTCATTCGGCTCGCGATATCGCAGAATAAAGCTGGTCCGGACAAGCCTTTTCTGTGCTAAACATCGCGGAACCGCATAATGTCGCAGTGATATCGCTCGCCGAATGGCCCAGTGTGCGGCCCGCATTATTGTTGATATTAGTATGTATACAAATAACAAAATGTGGGCGAGGATGGATGACATAATTATAATTACAATTATGTAATACTCTAGGTCAAAATCAACTTCCTTTGCGATTGTAGATCTTCGAAGATTATGCCTATATGTTACAAAAGTAAAGATCTTAGTCGCTGAGGACGTTTGAAGATGATGCGAGTGTGCGTGTGTACGAAAATATGTTTAAACTTGATAATGGCGTAATGCCGAAAGCTTTTTTCCCCTCCTGTCTTTTTATAAAAATAAAAATATCTGAATATATGGTTAAGATAATTTTCTCTTACATAATATGTAGACAAATGTTGCACTGTGTTGCCACCATGCAGCCTGTCATGTCTTATATCGTCGCTTGGAGGCATGATACCTGTGACGGTCGGCGCACCGTGTCCCATGTGCGGAGTGACCTATTGTCTGATGTCTAGCGCAATATAACTGAACCGAACATGAGCACGAACCTAACCCATTGTCTGAACCGAACCTAACCTATTAACCGAACCGAACACGAACCTAACCCATTGCCCATTGTCTAGCGCTGCGCAATATAACTGAACCGATCACGAACAGAGTCATGGCACGAGTGGCTGGCATCTGTCGCAAGAAATTGGCCGGAGCGGACTAATAATGCACGTGGCCAGCAACTGTCTAAAACACTTTGGTTGTGTCCATCGGCTGGGCAGCTATTCCAAGATCATATAGAATGTTCTTTATCATCAGAATGCGGAATGTTCACCTCTAGCCGTTATTTTTTTTGTTCTGACAACAATTAAGTTTACTACCAAAACCAAAATAAATAACCGAGAGGCCGACGCATTTCGACAAACGGTAACGACACATGTGGAAATATGTTATGCAGGTGAATTCGTCGTTTTATCTGAAATAATTTTACTGTCAGGAATACCTCCACGTAAACATACAGCGAATGTAAACATAATATCAGCGAAATTTAAAATGGAGGCTGGAGCTTTCAACCATTGGATATTAATTTTCGAAGACAGTTTGCATCGGGTAAATTAGGAAAACTTGGGCTAAATTACATATTTTTAACTAATGGGATAGAGCTCTGTTGAATGTCGGGGCTGTCCGAAAATTAAACAAGTTCTAGGTGGCTCATTGTCGTAAGCACATGGGCGTAAATAGGTTAGATCTCATTTATCCCATACACTATTTCAATCCCAGCATTAAATAATTCCAAATTGAGGAATATTCCTATTAAATTATAAAACAAGTTTTGAAGAAAAACGGTTTTGAAAGAATTCCTAACAGTAAACGTTTTAACCAGTTGAAAGCTGTACTGTGTCTTATCTGCCCAGCGCCAGTGCTAAAAAGATGCTGAAAACTTCAGTACCTGGTCAGTGGTCAGTGGTCAGTGGTCAGTGGTCAGTGGTCAGTGGTCAGTGGTCAGTGGTCAGTGGTCAGTGGTCAGTGGTCAGTGGTCAGTGGTCAGTGGTCAGTGGTCAGTGGTCAGTGGTCAGTGGTCAGTGGTCAGTGGTCAGTGGTCAGTGGTCAGTGGTCAGTGGTCAGTGGTCAGTGGTCAGTGGTCAGTGGTCAGTGGTCAGTGGTCAGTGGTCAGTGGTCAGTGGTCAGTGGTCAGTGGTCAGTGGTCAGTGGTCAGTGGTCAGTGGTCAGTGGTCAGTGGTCAGTGGTCAGTGGTCAGTGGTCAGTGGTCAGTGGTCAGTGGTCAGTGGTCAGTGGTCAGTGGTCAGTGGTCAGTGGTCAGTGGTCAGTGGTCAGTGGTCAGTGGTCAGTGGTCAGTGGTCAGTGGTCAGTGGTCAGTGGTCAGTGGTCAGTGGTCAGTGGTCAGTGGTCAGTGGTCAGTGGTCAGTGGTCAGTGGTCAGTGGTCAGTGGTCAGTGGTCAGTGGTCAGTGGTCAGTGGTCAGTGGTCAGTGGTCAGTGGTCAGTGGTCAGTGGTCAGTGGTCAGTGGTCAGTGGTCAGTGGTCAGTGGTCAGTGGTCAGTGGTCAGTGGTCAGTGGTCATGGACCTGGGCGTTAGAGACGCACAAGTTTAGATCGTAACAGATGTATTCACCTTGACGCATTTCCAGATCGTCAAAGATTTTCCTCCGCTCCTTCCTCCTCATGGGCTGGAATTCCATATTTATCTTGGAAGTAGCATTGGTCTCAGGAACTATCCTTGACATACAGTTACCAAGATAAGTTCGTTGAGGTGGCCAAGATTGAAAAGGAAATAATAGTTCAAAGTAGACCTATTGATCACGTATGTGAGCCACTTTTAGGTATTATTACAACTTGACAAAAATTGACATTTGCATGCAGTATGGAATAACTGGACCAACTTTATGCAATGATGTGTTTTGGATACCGTAATACTGAAAAATATACGCTTGATATATTCTGTTGTCGATGTGCTTGCATGAAACATTCCGAATGAATATATTACATAGGTACGAACTACAATAGCCAGCATAAAAGGAATGCTCCTCATTTTAATTTCTCTTCTGAGAATAGATATAATCTGGTTAATTTTCAGAGTTCCCCTCATTGCCTCTTACATGCAGCATTCCGAATAATGGCAACATACCGTTGTGCATTGTAAAGAGCTTCCGTTGCGTCGTTATTCGATGGTCCGATAGCAATACCTAGTCCACACACACCACAACTCTGTCCGATACTATCTCTTCATACAAACGAGCCAGCGCTGCCGCAGGTCCGGCACAGCGCGAAATGCACGAGCACAGAGCCGCGACCGTCCAGCGCATGACTGGTCTCGGGGTCAGCGGGGGGTCAGGGGGCCCTGCAGGACCGCGGGGGGTGGGAGTCGTGACGACGGGATACTGCCGAACCGTGAGACGGTGACGGCTGGAGTGGGGAGAGGTACGGTTCTTAGTCTATAGACGGCGACATGGGAACGGGGTGCACTTGTTCTGACGGTCACAGAGCTGTGCTCGGTGGTGCTATCGTGGCAATCGGAATGTCTCCTTACGTTACTCGCACGCTTTGGTGGAGATAAATGTGACGTGAGAAATGCGATATTTTGGCTGCAGATGTAAGTACAAGCGGTAGAAATATTTATTGAAATATCGAACGTTACCCCGTGAACCCCTGCACCCCTGTGCTGAGTTGTTACGGGGCAACCGGCACGCTTCTGTCCGTTATTTGCACCGTTCGGCCAATATAGGAGAGACCCTGAGAAATACGACATATTGTCTACAGATGTGAATAAAAGCGCAATTTTTTTAATTAAATTTCGAGCGTTACCCACCAGTCTCTCAGCAACTTTAGTAACAAAATATCTCTTAAATATCTAATTGTTTTTCACCTCCTGTATACCACTACATCCGTAAATAATCACCCAATACTTGTCAGAGAAGTACCATCCAGTTAAATTAGTGCCCATTCCTGTATAACTCATCAGCTTCGTTCCACGATAGACTGCATGCTACAGCTGGTAATTCTCCCCTCCTCCTTCCGGCTTCTCGGCTTCTCAGCTTCACACCACACTCCCACATCGTGCGCCGTGTTTTTCTGTCTCCGTGGCGCGGAACCGCCCGGCGCACACGGATCGAGCTGGCTGCTATTGCAGACTTTCCTGCAGCACGCCGTGCTCAGACTGGAGCGGACAGTGTCACGCTGCAAGGTCACAGTGCGGTCACGCCGACGTCAGCGACGGATACAATGGCGCACGACTGAGAGTTGGCGATTTGTAGTGTTTAGAGTGATTTATAGTGATTTGTAGTGATTAGAGTGATGTGTAGTGTTTAGAGTGATTTGTAGTGATTTGTAGTGATTATAGTGATTTGTAGTGATTCAAGTGATTTGTAGTGATCAGAGTGATTTGTAGTGATGAGAGTGATTTGTAGTGATTAGAGTGAGATTTAGATTTGTAGTGCATTGGTGACTGGCACACGACTAATGAAGACAGCGGTTTATAACAATTAGCGAATGGCACATGACTGATGAAGGCATTGGTTTGGCTGTAGTGCGTGTTATATTAGTCAGTCAATAATGAGCTGTGAGGTTGAAATGCATTGGTTATATTGTGAAACAGTAGCGAATCCAAACGAGGCTGGTAATGGGGTCACGGCCCCTCCATTTAGCCGCAGCGAATAGGGACTCGTAGCGAATTGGAGTTACCATAAACCGGCCAAACTTAACTCACGGAGGCAAGGATGTCCCCAACGCACATGGCGGGCCCGCGGGAGAGCCCCCATTTTAGTATGTAGAAGACCCATCCTTCTTGTCCTTATAGAGCCCATTCCAGCCTTAACCCGCGAGTCACTGGGGGGTTTAGTCTCCCTTAGGAATATTAGGAATATCTCAATAACTAAGGCAGATATCGACGCCAAACTATCAGTACCTATCCGGGCATCATTTTTACACCTTTTGAGATAAAAAATAAGAATTTCGTAAGATTTTTAACACGACTAAACTACACACGATTTTGACACACGATTTTGATTGTCACTAAACACGATTTTGACACCAAAATCGGCTAAACTTTTCCAGGCCGTACAAATGCTGCATTTGAAGCAAAATGCAATCGAAAAACGCTTAAAGGTAGAAAATTACTAGGACTACAAACCAGCTATCTCGAAATTTCACAAATTTTGCTTTTTGACCCCAAAAATTAAAAAAAAACTTTTTTTGAACAAAAATGCTCACAAAATCAAATTTTTCAAAGATATTGAAAAAACCGAAATATATGTCAGACAACGACATATGGGCAACTACCATACCAAATTTCAAAATGATATCATCTTTTTTGACTGTCATGGCATATCAAGTATGGGTAAATCATGACGTCATATTTTGAAATTGCGTTTTTTGGCTTTTATTGATCGGATACAGACAAACAAATGCCAGCACTGTTTGTTTTAGATAAAACTGATATAGAAACATGTTTTTTATTTCGATTTATCAATTTCAAATTTTGACCTTCAGTAACCTGAACTTGACCTGAACTTGACACTAACTTCACGTAAATGAAGTCAGGTGGTAAAATGACTACCACTATCGAATTATACGCGTAAAAGCATACATAAAACATGTGCTGCATGACTTTCGTAGATATTTTGTGTGTAGTGACCTTTTGTGACCTGACCTTGACCTTGATCTTTTCCAACAATCTCACTTTAGCTCATGTGGGATATGTATAATACCTTTGACAGCACTTTGGGTGATTATAGGCGCAATCGAAGGCCATGGATGGCAAGATATAGAAACATGTTTTTATTGTCCATAAACTCAAATACCTCGATTTTGACGTTTGACTTGACCGTGACCTGACATGTGACCTTATTTTTTTTTAAAGTTTGCGTTAGGCTTATCTCATTGAACGCTTTCGAATGTCGCCTTGTGCGTCCCGCTGCGATAATTGGTTCTGAAGATACCAGGGGGGGGGGCTAAAAAAGCCCCCCGTGAGTCGTGTTACAGATTATACCCCAGTGACTGCCGGGTTAAAGGGAGAGTCACCTTTTTCCACAAAAATGGAGTTTAGCATCTGAAATCGATAGACGAGACCAAAATATATTGTAAATTCATTGCATTTTGCATATAACAATTCCTACCGATATATATATTTCAAGTCATAGTTGATAAGCGTTCCACGCTTTTAATCAGCAAGTACTCGGTAACGAATTCAATAAATTAGGCTTCCTGCGCATTGTTATTTATCATGAAGGTATGCAATATGTTTCCTGCACTCTATCTTTTGCGAAAATGTGCCAAACTTTTATGAACAATCAACAATCATTTGAAGAAGTGCATTGAAATTGTCAGTTTAACAGTGGCCTTACTTACAGTGGTAAGTAAGGCCACTGTTAAGCTAACAGTGGACCTTACTTATTTAGTGTCGGCGATTTGTTTATAAGTGCCCATTCAACAACGTTGAACAGATTGATGCAAAAGCAGATGTTACGCTTTGCAATGGAGGGAAAATACCGATCATTAATTTTCCCAAACTTCCAATTTTGAATGAGGGAATAATTGTATATAATTCTTAAATTTAGATCACATCGTTTTGATACCATAACGGTAGCCAAATAAATTGTTGCTAACAAAATCAAAAGGTGATTATCTCCCTTAAAGGGGTATTGCCACCTCCGGAAGATTTATTAAAATCAACTTAAATGGATGGTGGGGATGAACAATCTGTATGCTCAAGCTCAAACTTGCTCCTGCAGCACCCAAAGCAGTGTATCGGCAAAACATTTTGTATTTATTTCTGACTCCAAAACGTAGGTCCCAGCTTTGCTCAGTACTAGATTAATAATGGCCGCTCTCATCAAGTTTTCCCGCCACAAATAGCTGCCCGCCCAAAGCCGAAGCGTACGAATTCGCCGAGACTTGACCTTGAAAAGTATGTCTGTGTTATAAGATATTGGTCACAAATCTCGTACGGCCCCAAAGTCGAGCCATAACCATCATTGATGTTTTATTATGAAAGAGGCTAAGGTTGTTGAAAATATAATTAACTGCATACGCTTTTTAATTTTAAAATGCACTGACGAAATGATGATGTTGAGTTTGCAATATTAAAAATAAAATCATAGTCCTCAAAGAAATCTAGTACTGAATTGCTATATTGTGCGTTTAAAAATGCGGGGAAAAGGTGCTAAAATGAACTATTTTGTCCAATAATATAGGAAAGTAGCAACATAACGCATAAATGCGCCGAGAAACTGACCGATTTTTTTTCCTAACCCGCATATAATTGAATTTGTAGTTAAATTGTGCCGTGGAGTGGCGCGAAAATTTTGACTTTGATTCCCTGTACAACTGTATTCTTACTGTTGAAAGGCCCAAGGTCCCTTCAGATCGTCTAGGGCCCCTCCGACCTTTTCTACGCCTTTCCGACCTGTTCAGGGACTCATCTGGGATCCGCGAAGCGAAAAGTCATGATGTGGAGTGGGTGATATATATATATATATATATATATATATATATATATATATATATATATATATATATATATATATATATATATATATGTATATATATATATATATATATATATATATATATATATATATATATATATATATATATATATATATATATATATATATATATATATATATATATATATATATATATATATATATATATATATATATATATATATATATATATATATATATATATATATATATATATATATATATATATATATATATATATATATATATATATATATATATATATATATATATATATATATATATATATATATATATTATACAAAGAGGGCTTACTCTACAGAAAAAATACAATCGGATCTTTCGGGTATATTGTAGCACTCTGACGAAGGGTGTTACAATATACGCGAAAGCTCCGCTTTTAATACTTGTATTGTGGAGTAAGTCCTCTTTGTATTTAATCTTCATCTGCGATCTCTACGTGCTTTGACCCTTCCGGTCTCACCAGAGACTCCTTTGACCTTCCAGGAAGCCCCTCCTGTGTGTCAAGGGGCCCATTCGGCCTGTTCAGAGGTCCTTCCGACCTGGCCAGGGATTGCACTGGCTTCTTTGTCGCCCTACCGACATGCTCAGGGGCTGGGGCGGCGGATTGCGGGGCGCAGGGTACCCAAAATCCCCCCCCCCCCTCAAATGAAAATCCTGGGGAGGGGAGGGATCATGTTGCCCCAGATTGAGCAGGCTAGAATCTGGGGGGGGGGGGGCAAAACTAGCCTTTGCCCCCAGGATTTTCGACTGGGGGGAACTTTGGGTACCCTGCCCCCGCAATCTGCCGCCCCTGCTCAAGGGCCCTCCGACCTGCCCAGGGGCCCCTCCAGTCTGGCTAGGAACTCATCCGGCATGTTCAAGGGGCCTTCCGACCGGCCCAGGGACCCTTTCGGTCTAGCCAGGAGCCCCTCTGACTTGCCCAGGAGCCCCTCCGATCGGCCAGCGACTCTTCTGGTCGGCCTGCGCTGGCTGCTTTGTCGCCCTTGCCGACATGCTCAAGGGGCCTTCCGACCTGCCCTGGAGCCCCTCCGTGCTGGCCAGGGGCCACTTCGGCATGTTCAGGGCCCTTCTTACCCACCCAGGGGTCCTTTCGGTCTGATCAGGGGCCCCTCCAATCTGCGCAGGGGCCCTTTTAACTTTCCAGGGGCCCTCTGGTCTCTCCAGGGGCCCTTTAACCTTCTAAGGGCCCTTCCAACCTAGCAAGGAACTGCGCTGGCTGCTTTGTCGCCTTGCGACATGCTCCGAGGGCCCTCCGATCTGCCCTGGGGCCCCTCTGTGTTGGCTAGGGGCTCATTCGGCATGTTCAGGGGCCCTTCTGACCCACCTAGGGGCCCTTTCGGTCTGGTCAGAGCCCCTCTGACCTGCACAGGGGCCCTCTTAACTTCTCAGGGGCCCTCTGGTCTGTCCAGGGGCCCTCCAACCTGCTCAGAGGCCCTTATGACCTGGCAAAGGACTGCGCTGGCCGCTTTGTCGCCCTGTCGACATGCTCAGGGACCTCTCAACCTGCCCAGGGGCCCTCTGTACTGGCTAGGGGCCCATTCGACGTGTTCAGGGGGCCCATTCGACGTGCTCAGGGGGCCCTCTGACCCGCTCAGGGGCCCTTTCGGTCTTGCCAGGGGCCTCTCTGACATGCACAGGGCTCTTTTGAACGTCGAAGGGGCCCTCTGGTCTTTCAGAGAGGGCCCTGGTGACCCTAAAGGGCCTCTGAAGTCCGCTAAACTCTCTAAAGACCACGCTTCGTGTAGTAAAGAGCCTATGATACCGCGCTTCGCGCGGTCTCGTCGGCCCTTTTCGGCGCGCTGCGCGCGCCGAAAAGGACCCTCGCGCGCCAAAAAGGGCCCTCCTGGCCTCTAGGGCCAAAAACGGCCAATTTTGTATCATAAACTTGTTATGAGCTCAATACATGTTCCATAACTATTGCATGGTGATAATATCGCCTAAATCAGTAATTTATTTCTTGGAATGTATAATATACTAAGACTTCTATACCAAAACTTCTTAAAACTTTTCAGAAACTTTTCAGAACTTTTCAGAAACTTCTCGGAACTTTTCAGACACTTTTCAGAAACTTTTCAGAAACTTTTCAGAAACTTTTCAGAAACTTTTCAGCGCACTAATCCTTCGTGAAAACGGCTATTGTATAACACTAATGATATTTCTTAGTTGAGAAGGGGTTAAATTGTACTGCCTTATGTGCTTTTAGAAAGGGCAATTCTGGAGAGTACCGTGTGGCCAGGTCTTTCTCTCACCAACTATTGTGCCATGTTTTGAGATATTTTTGTGTACGACATGCTCTTCAACAAAGAGTACGGATTTTCGGGAGTTCAAGAGTGCACAATATTTACAATAGGTATGAACTCTTACATTAACATAGTGGGCAGCTTCCGTCACTCCGTCACACCGTAACCCGCACAGGCGTCACCACGTACCAAAAGCTGGGGACAGAGGGGACATTGGCATTCTAAAGGTGATTACTTCCATACAACACTACAAAGCCTTATGTTAAAATCCAAAACGGCAGGAGAATTCGTCCCCGTCGCCCCTTCCCACGCTTTCCCCCGCTTTCGACGACCATGGTTAGTTCTTCTTGCTCAGTTACCGAAGCTATTTGTTCGGAAACGAAGAAACGGATTCGCTTAAAAATGCGTTAAAAAGGTGTGTGCGTAGGTACTCCACCCATCTCCATGGGTTGCGTACCCTTATGTACCCCATAGGGAAAGAGTGCGCAAGTGCAGCACTACAGAAGAATCCAATTTTAGGAATCTTAAAGATGAGCTGGTGGCTCGTCCGCTCGGTACCATAGCCAGTGAAAGACAAACTAATGAAGTTCATATTGCTGCATTCGTGCTTTCTGTAAGTCAACACAGTAATGAGTTGGAAGGCGCAATCCACTAAGTACGTCGTTTAACCCGGCATTGACTGGGGTCTCAGCCGAACGCCATTGACTAGGGGGGGGGGGGGGGGGGCGTTACCCCCTGGTTATCTTCCGAACCAATTATTTCAGCGAGACGCGCAAGGAGGCATTCTAAATCTCTCAATGAGATGAATCTAAAGCATTCTAAAAAATCAAAAGTGAGATCAAATGTCAGGTCACGGTCAGGTCAAAGGTCAAAATCGACGTATTTTAGTTTATGGGCCATACTTTCCAGCAAAAGCCATCGATTACGACCATGATCACCCAAAGTGCTGCATGTATTATACACATCCTGCATGTGCTAAAGTGAGATTGTTGGCAAAGGTCAAGGTCAAGGTCAGGTCACAAAAAATCACTAAGCGCAAAATATCTACAAAAGTCATGCAACACACGTTTTATGGGTTATTTGCCACGTATAATTCGATAGTGATAGTTATTTTACCAACCGAATTAATTTACGTGAAGTTATTGTCAAGTTCAAGTCAGGTTCAGGTCACTGAAGGTCAATATGTGAAATGGATAAATATAAAAAGAAGGCATGTTTATGGACCCGTTTTCTCTCAGGAATACAGTGCTAGCATTCATGTGTCTGCATCTGGTCAATAAAGGCAAAAAAACGCAATACAAAATATGACGTCATGAGTTACCCATACTTTAGATGTCATTTTGATTTTGTGATAATTTCCCCCCCAATTTTTTGTTGAGCTTTTTGAATTAAAAAAAAACTAAAAAAAATCCGAGATTGCAGTTTGATAGCCCGGTCCAGTGTCAGTAATTTCATTTAAGACAATTTAATTTATTTTAAACATTGTACTTTTTACAGCGTTTTCCGAAAACCATTATTTTTGAAGAAAAACCGAAAAACATGACGTCACTATGACGTCATTTCCGGTTGACCTATAATCAACTCATCCTTTGTCTTTGGCCAACATTTGTAGAATTGGCGTGAGAGAAGGTACTGAAAGATAGGTGACGATACTCGTGTTTGTTTAGGAGTTATTACTAAATAACGGGAGGGGGCAAAAAATAGCCACCCTCCCCAGTAAGTCGCGGGTTAAACAACACATTTGTTAGATGTTACGAAGTCCTGGTAGTAAGAATATTAAACAACTATAAACGCCATTAACATATCACAATCCGAGTACCTACCCATTCGATCCCCTTCTTTTCTTGGTCTGAAGCTCATAGTCATATATTTGTCCTTTTCCCTGCCATATTGTGTGTCCATTTCGTTTTGCAATTTTCCCGTACATTATAATGTACTTCAAAATACACAACATAGGTACATGACTTACACTAAAGCAAAGAGGGTATGTTTTTCACGAAGCCAAAAATATACAGCACAGTTATCAACAATATGCATGGCTGAACACTGCGTATTCAAACCAAGACTCAAATCGTGCGCTGTTTAGGCGTCAGATGTGTAGAAGATTCGTCTAAAAATCCAGCCAGCTTTCTGAGCTGACGGCACTCTGCGGCACTCGCCGGCACTCGCCGCCGTGCACTCGCCGTGCGGCGGTCGCAAGCCCCCAAAAATGAGTCGGCCCCCACGTGCGTCACCTACGTTGCACGCACTCCGAATTCGGCCCAAAATCTAAGTTTGCAAATATCTGATTTATGTGTGAAAATTCACCGTCGCAGCTCTTGCCGTTTCGGCGCTGTGGCCCGGCAAAATATTGCTTCAATACGTACATACATACACACGGACACTTCGTCTTTAATATAAGAGTGGGATAAACATTTTTGCTACTGAATTCAGATATTGCACTGATTTCTTAGAAGTTAGGTGGCACTTGAAGGACATTATTTCAACAATCTAAATGTGAACACATTACTTCAAGCAAAACATTCAGGTGCCAAAGTAGCAAATGTTTCGCTGTGCATTTGTTGAGCCTCTAAAAAGCTTATGATGGAGTATTTAGGATGTTGTAATTCTGACGGCGATGCCATCCGATACTATGCGCTGCATGTGAACTGTGTAACAAGTGCGTCACAAGACGTGCGTCACAAGTATGAGAAGGTATATTATACCAGTAATTAAAACGTGTTTGCTTACGTGTTTCGACACCTAATCAGTGCAATGTCAGCAAACAATGAGCAGCAGCTGGTGGAATCTGTAAAAGCGTTACAATTATCAAAATATGTTGCAGGAATATATGTCTCTGTACTTCACTTTTATTTCACACGATATTTGACGTCATTGCACCTATATGAAGGTCGTTTCCGTCTTCCGTTCTTTAAAATAAAACTGCAAATAAGGAAAGTACACCTAGTTTGCACAAGGAAAGGTCTCAGAACGCATGTACTTAAACGAATGTAATTTACAATACGTTCGTAGTAATGTAATGACGCGAGCAAATGTTTCCAAATATCTTTCCAAATACAATACCAGATGTTCAATATTCAAGGATTACCAACTGTTGTTGTGAACTATCCGTGGGAACAAGTTGGGTGTGAAATCTCATTGAAAATATCTGGTAAACCCAAACATTAAATTTTTTCGCTGTAACGGGAAAAAGCTAATCTGTACCCAATGGGTGAGTATCACCGGTTGGAGTAGTAGATAGATCAGATAGATCATCAGTTTACATTTGTAATATACACTGGCGGATCCAGGGGGGGGGGGCATCAGGGGCAAATGCCCCCCCCCCCACAGGAATCTGGGAGGGTCATTCAATACAAGTATGCCCCCGCCGCGCGTTCCCTGGACTAAACGTGAAAAACAATGATCTTAGGAGAAAACTTCATGAAAACGAAGCTTTTTCTCGAGTGATTGAATTTGAAGTTTGTATGTATCCCTTTCTTTCAATGATAGACAAAACAGCGCACCTAATGCAATTCCATTTCTCATCCGTGGGAACCCGCATCGCCACCGACCTGCGGAGCGCAGTCATCGACGGCAGCAAGAGGCCCAGACCACCCACCGTCTGCGCAGCCAGCTTCTCCTTCCGACCGGTGACGCTTCCGGAGCTCTCCCGGTGCATCCGACGTATGCGCGCGTCGCGAGCTGTTGGTCTGGACGAGGTGCCACTTCAGGCTGTGCGCGAGTGTTTCCCAGTTATCGGCCCACATCTGCTAAAACTTATAAATATGTCAATCGTCACCAAAGTGTTCCCCGATAGCTGGAAAACTGCATGTATTGTTCCCATCCCAAAGTCACGTGACCCTGCCGTTCCGTCCGATTATAGACCGATTTCTTTGCTTAGTGTTTTGTCTAAAATTTTAGAAAAAGTAATTTGTACACAACTGACCGAGTTTTTAAACATCACAGGGCTTCTGCATTCATCCCAATATGCATACAGATCTCGCCATTCAACAGAGGACGCCGTGCTCGCCGCTGTCGAGCGCCTGGTCACCAACATCGACGAAGGCCTTGTATCGTCGGTAACGACGATGGACCTCTCGAAGGCGTTCGACAGCGTCGACCACGGCCTCCTCCTCACACAATTGTCATGGTATGGTGTAAATGACGTGGACTGGTTTAGGAGTTATTTGAGCGGCCGAAGGCAGATGGTGCGTGGTGGACGGTTGACTTGTCCCGTGACTTGTGGTGTGCCCCAGGGCTCGATTATTGGTCCAGTCTTGTTCATTTTGTTCTCAAACGATTTATATGGATATTTGACCCATGGCCGCCTCATCTCCTACGCTGACGACACCGTGCACGTTGACTGCGCGTCCCCTGACGGACCTGGTCTCGCCGGGCTAAAAATTAGACTGGAGCTCACCTTGCGTGAGCTCCAGTCTTGGTTTGATTCTAACTCTCTCAAAATGAACGCGAAGAAAACTGCTTTCATGCTTGTTGGCTCAAAGAAAAATTTGGCAAAAACGGAAAAATTTCAGTTTGAATTAAATGGTTCCGAGGTGCAGGCCTCGACCAGCATCAAAATCCTCGGCGTCGTGGTGGACCGTGGTCTGTCATGGGACGCGCATGTCTCGAGTGTCTCCAAAAAATGTAACGGTATCCTCGTCTCTCTGTACAAAGTTCGGCATTACTTCACCTCAGAAGCCCTTAAAATTATAATTCAGGCGTACGTGTTCCCACATATCACGTACTGCCTGTGCGTGTGGGGAGGGGCGACCAAGGGTCAACTGGTCAAAATCCAAAAACTGATAAACTTTGCCGCTCGTATCGTCACAGGACTCAAAAAGCATGATCATATAGCCCAGGCTCTAAATTCTTTAGGATGGCCGAAGATCGAGACCCTGGTGGCGCGCCGCGACGCCGTAAAGGTGTTTAAGGCGCTCAGAGAGGAGGGAGCGCCACCCGAGATACGCGCTATGTTCACCCCACGTGCCGCTGTTTCCACACGCGAGACGCGCGCCTCTGATCGAGGTAGCCTCCACCTGCACAAGTGCAGATTGACCGCCTCTCAGAAGGCTTTTTCGTATCGGGCTGCAGTTGTCTGGAACCGCCTGCCACCACAAGCTTGTGCCGCCCATTCATTGGATGGTTTTAAGACCGCTATGCGAAGTGTGATTTTACCGATGTAGTGTAGTGAAGTGTACTCGTTTTTATCGTATTTTGTATATTATTTGTAACACTGACATGAAACCAGAATAGCCACCTCGTGGATGGTTTTTAATACACTGATTGAATTCAAGCAGCCCCGGTGACGCTTAACCCGCGCCCCGCTGGGGAGGGGGCAGAATCTGCCCCCCTCCCGGATTTTCTCAGTAACTTGACAACTATAATAGATATCAACGCAAAACTCTCAGTACCTTATGCTGCATCATTTCTACCTACGTCTTTTCACCAAATTTCAATGAAATTCATTTAGCGTTTTGGGAGATAATGACGTTTTAATGAGGTCATGTCATGCCATTTTTGTTGGAAAAACGATAAATGTTTGAACAATCGTAGAACATAGAGTTTTGGAGCAAATTGCAACACAAAACGTCAAAAGAAAGTAAATGACATTCTCTTCAAAATGGCTGTCTCGGATTCACGATATTTTGTGTTTTTGACCCCCCAAAATAAAATAAACTGATTTTGTTGGGGGAAAAATCCACAAAATAAATTTTTGTGAATTTGAAAAGTGAATTTCGTAAGCTCGAATGCCAAAATAAGGTGACCGGCCCAAATAGGCAGATAAAAAAATGTACTTTTTCCCACAAAAAGGTGCCCTTCCCCCCCCCCCACACACACACACACAGAGAGGCTGGATCCGCCAGTGTTAATCTATTTAGGGGAATTTAGGGAATATTTAGGGAAGGGAATTGGTTATTTTTAGGGAAATCTCTCTCAACGTGATTGATTGTTAACGTTACGTTGTAACGGCATGACCCCATCCACATGGGGACAAACCTAATTGTCAATTAATTAAATATGACCCTGAACATATGTGTATATGAATCCATGTGACGTGAAATCAGCTAAAACGTCATAACACTCCGTTATCTTAGAACGTGTACCTACTTTTAATCAAATATAATCGTAATTGAGTGTATGAAATGTACGCAAATGTAGCTGACTCGACGGCGACCCGTGATATGGCGAGTCTCTGAATAGGCACTGCGTTTATAACGCTCTTTGACTGCCATTCTGAGCCAGTTGGCTGCCGATAGTCCTCCTAGCAGTGGCGCACGCAGGGGGGTCAAGGGGTCACTGACCCCCCGAAATTTCTGAGGGGCCCGTATTTCTGAGGGGCCCGTTTCTGGTAGGGGCCCGGTCTTGGTCAGGCCCGATCGAGGTAGGGGCCCGGTGCTGGCAAAGGCGTGGCATGGGATGATGGGGCCCGGTCACAACAGGGCCTGGTCCTCGCATATTCTTGACACGGGCCCGTTTCTGGTAGGGGCCCGGTCTTGGTCAGGCCTGATCGAGGCAGGGGCCCGGTGCTGGCAAAGGCGTGATATGGGGCCCGGTCAGAACAAGAGCCCGATACTTGAACATTATTGATGCGGGCCCGTTTCTGGTAGGGGCCCGGTCTTGGTCAGGCCCGATCGAGGCAGGAGCCCGGTGCTGGCAAAGGCGTGATATGGGGCCCGGTCAGAACGAGGGCCCGGTCATTGCATATTCTTGATACGGGCCCGTTTCTGGTGGGGGCCCGGCCTTGGTCAGGCCTGATCGAGGCAGGGGCCGGTGCTGGCAAGGGCGTGGCATGGGGCCCGGTCAGGACGAGGGCCCGGTCATAACAGGGCCCGGTCCTCGCATATTCTTGATACGGGCCCGGTCTTGGTCAGGCCCGATCGAGGCAGGGGCCCGGTGCTGACAAAGGCGTGATATGGGCCCGGTCACAACAGAGCCCGGTCCTTGCATATTCTTGATGCGGGCCCGTTTCTGGTAGGGGCCAGTCTTGGTCAGGCCCGATCGAGGCAGGGGCCCGGTGCTGGGAAAGACGTGATATAGGGTCCGGTCAAAACGAAGGCCCGGTCACAACAGGACCCGATCCTTGCAAATTCTTGATACGGGCGTATTCGATATTGATACGTATTTTTACATTATCCATTGTTGCTTCAGGAAATGGTTTATGGCAACTTGTGGCAACATTATGGTGGGCGCGAATGACGTAGTCGAGGCGCACTAAAACCCCCAACGATGATGATGATGACATAACTACCGGGGATCGGACTGTCTAATCTGCCTAACCTGTAAATATAATTGTTGTTGTCATTTACCTGCCTAACCTGTAAAATATGATTTTTGTTGTTGTCATTTACCTCATTTCGTCAAATTTGCTCTCGACAGTTGTACCGCACATCAGAAGCACACGCACCTAAAATTCGCACATCAGTAGCACACGCAGTCACCTTACACGACATTGACAAGAAAATTATAATATCTCAGGTCCCATGCTGTAGGGGGCCCGCTCAAAAACAAGTGACCGAAATCCGCGAAGTTTTCTAAAAACGGGTGGGGGCCCGCTCACAAGGGGCCCCGCTTTTAGGGCTCTGACCCCCCGAAATGGAATCCTGCGTGCGCCACTGCCTCCTAGCCCTGATATCTTAGATCCAACTAAACCAATATCGTAAGTTAAAACGGCACATCTTCCAACCGGCATTCTAAATGCAAGTTTGTTTTACCGGAGTTCCAAACGGAAGTGCTCCCGTGCAATGTGCTGACTTTGTACCCAGTGTTAATCGGTCAAGTGGTCAGTGTTGATTTCTAACGAGCGCTCTCTTTCGACAGGCACCCAATGCAGCGCCACGGCTACCGCCACCTGGCGGCGATTCGGCACAGGTGCTGCCATCTGGCTCTGGTTCCGCCGACGGCCACCAGGCAGCACTGGCACACGCCATTGTGGTTCCAGACCCTCCACGAGCCAGCCGACTGGAGGGACCCATGCCGGTGATGGAGTACGTTCTGGGAAAGAGATGTATATTGTGTTTGTCGACCACTGGAATGGTCCTGTAAGGCGAAGTTATGCTACAATCGTCCTCGTTGGCAGACACATTTGACTCTTGAGAGCCGTCCCGACCATAGGGTAAAAGTTGATACCGAGGTCCCGATCATAGGGTAAAAGTTGATACCGAGGTCCCGATCATAGGGTAAAAGTTAATGCCTTTGTATGGCATGCACCGAACAGATAAGGTGTAGCCAGGATTCTGCAATGGGACGTTCACAATGTGTACAAATTATATTGTTTCGCTACCTCGTATCAATTAAATTCATATGTCAAGAGAAAACTTAAAACTTAACCTGAAAGTAGTGATTTAATTAAACGTTAACGCTCACACTTTTAATTTAACGTGCATGCAATTGGAATATATTGTTATTATAAGCACTTAGAATGTTTTCATCATCATTTGTGCATTATCTTACTAAAGCAGAGGTTGGCCAATGCCAATGTCCGCAGGTTCCGCTGCGAAGGCGCATCCGGCTATTTCGTGGAGCCGTCATTCGCCTGCAAAGGGTTCCACTACTGCGACAGCAAAGGAACGCGCTATTCCTTCCTTTGTGACGAAAAAACCACCTTTAACCAGGTATTTTGTTTTGTACAAATGTGGTTTTATATTGATGATGGTTATCAACTGTTGTGACTGAGTGTCTAATTCAATCAATTAGTGTATTAATGTTTTAACAAAATAACCGTATAAACGTATCGTACCGAAATAACCGAAATAACCGTCTATACGTTTATTTCAAAATAAATATTTCTGCCGATGAGTTCAACAGGCCTGTTCTCAAGCTATAAAAAGTAGAGTGTGTAAGTGTGAGTCGTCTAGCTGAAATCTTGTTTGCGAAGGTTAATAATCCCGATTTAAGGGAAGGACTTTGACTTAGCAGGCGGCATCGGTGCATCCATATCAACGACCCATATTGTTATTCCAGATCCTAGGCCAGTGCGAGCCTGGACAAGTGTCTGGCTGTGGAAGCAGCAACCCGTCGGCAGAATCGCACCCCGAACTAGCATCGGAGGCGCTGTCGGAGGAACCGCGCCCCGAACTAACGTCTGAGTCGCGGCGCCGTGGCCAGCCGATACGACCCCACGACCCACGGGGGACACCGGGTTCTCCTGTAGAGGAGGAGAACCTGGTGCTTCCGTCTAACCCTGACGGCGACATCCTCCTGGCCTCCCAGTCTGTGAAGACCGAACAGCTGCGACACCCCGGCGAGGGACGAATACGTGGCCAGGTCACCGCGGCAGGATTCCAAGACGCGCTCGTCACATCTGAGCCTCGGGTCGTCACCATCAGTTCGCGGGTGCCCGTGGCGGATAGCATCAGGTCAACCACCGGAAGACCGATACAGATCACAACGTCCCGCGCTGAGGCGCCGCTGCATCTGCCTCCCGACCAGTTCCTTGATGGCGAAGGGAATTCGGCGCCCTTCTTCAATGGTGCGGCGAATCCGGCTCCCTTCCGTGCCGATGCGGAAAACGATGTGCCCTTCTTTGACGGACAGTTCCAGCAGCCAGGCAGCGGTGTTGACCCTGGTTCCATTAGGCAAGACCCTGGTTTTGGTTTCAGCGGTCAAGGTTCCGGCTTCGATGGTCGTAGTGCGGGAATCAACAGACAAGTTTCCGGTTTTAATGGTCAACGTCTCGGCTTC
Source organism: Chirona hameri (assembly GCA_036785665.1). Classification (NCBI taxonomy): domain Eukaryota; kingdom Metazoa; phylum Arthropoda; class Thecostraca; order Balanomorpha; family Balanidae; genus Chirona; species Chirona hameri. The sequence goes on along the minus strand of JAXIVJ010009527.1, from coordinate 16,711 downwards.
GATGGGCAAAGTTCCGAGTTTGATCCTGGTTTCAGTGGTATTGATCCTGGTTTTGGTGGACCTGGTGGCGGCTTCGATGACCGTAACGCCGGCTTCACTGGACGCTCCTCTGGTTTTAACCAGCCAGATCCTCGTTTTGGCGGCCAAAGCCCCGCCTTCGTTGGCCAAGATCCCGGCTTAGTCTTCAATGGCCCGCCTCCCGACTTCAGCAGCGGCGTACCATTCGCCTTCAGAGAGTTCGGAGGAGTTCCGACTAACCCGGGGCTGTTGCCCGTCGGATCAGATCGTGGGACAGGACAGGTGAACACTGGCGTGAGCGGAAACCCGACCACGACCGGCGCCAGAGAGCAGGAGCCAGCGTTGGAGGCAAGTCACAAAGTGGGACGCTTTAGTGGCAGCCGAGGTCAGTTCCAGGCGGTGGGACAAGGAAACAACCCGTCTAGATTCGCTCCAGTAGTCGCCGAGGGGAACGGACTCCAGCCTGGAACTGGGCTGGACACCCAGCGGATCGGCCTTCAACGGAACGGATTCCAGCCAATCAATGGCGGATTCCAGGCCAGTGACAGAGTTGTTCGTCAGGGAGTGAACGACTTCCGGCCTGTTTCTCAACGTCCGAATCCGTTCGTATTACCTGGCAACTCGCCCAGATTCCCTCAAAGTAATGGCAGGTTCATCCAGGGAAATCTGGAGATACTGTTCCCGCAGCAGTTCCGCGAGGACGCAGATGGGTTCCGCCCAATCCCGAGGGTGTTAAACCGCGGGTCAACCCGGGATGGGTTTATCACGGAGCAGCAACGCTTCTCCCCAGACCAACGTGGATTTCCCCCAGCTCAGCAAGGATTTTCCCCAGGCCAAGCCAGGTTTCCGCAAGAAGAGGACAGGTTCTCGCTAGATCAAAATAACTTCCAACCCATACAGAACAGGTTATTCGAAGGACAAAACGGGTTTCCGCAACAACAAAGGGTATTTTCACCAGATCGCGGAGATTTTTCGCCTGAGACAAATTTCCCAACGGAACAAGACCGATTCCCGCCCGAGAAGGAAAGCCACCCATCATCATTCGATGAGCCTTTAAAAACGAGGGGTAGGCTCAGTCCAGAGATACTAGTTCAAGGCAGAACTAACGCTTTCAAACAGGACACGTTCTCAGCAGATCAGGGACCTACCCAGCAAGCTGATCAGACGAGCCTCGACAAGCTCACAGCAAAACAGCGTGGAGGTCGACCGAGGCAAGGGGTACGTATAAATCGAGGCAAATTCCCTCTACCTCGAGATCAATTTTTCGAAGCCAAGAAAGAATCGAAGCTCACTGACACGGACAAACCTGTTGAAGAAGAGGCCAATCAAAATGAAGAGATTCTCAAAAATGCCTCGCAGGATGGGAACAATAACATAGAGCCGGTTCAGGATGAGCTCCAAACAGATCAGACCAGATTTAGACCCAACCACGCTGGATTTTTGCCGGTACAGGATAGATCCGGTCCAGGAGTGAATGGCTTTAATAGGGCTGTCTTTGCACAAGATCAAGATGGGTTCCAAGCAAGGCCAGGTGAGCAAGACTTCCGGTCAAATCCAAACAGGTTTCCGCCAGAACACAGGAGCTTTGCTCCGAGATTTCGTCCAGAATTATCACCAAACCAGGACAAGTTTTCACCAAGTCAGGAGAGATTCCCACAGGACCAGGGAAGATTTTCACCTGGTCAGGACAGATTCCCACCTAATGAAGATAGATTCCCATTAAATCAAAACGGATTTTTGCCAGACCAAAGGCGGTTTTCGCAGAACCAAAAGCAATTTTTGCAGAACCAAAACCAATTCTCGCCGAACCAAAACCAATTGTCGCCAAACCAAAATCGGTTTGCCCCGGATCAGAGTAGATTTAAGCCAGGTCAAGGCGGATTTCCGACAGGTCAAGATAGATTCGCACAGTTTCCGGCGGATCAGAATGGCATTCCAGCAGGACAAGACAGATTCACACCAGATCAAGGCAGATTCACACCAGATCAAGGCAGATTCACACCAGATCAAGGCAGATTCACACCAGATCAAGGCAGATTCACACCAGATCAAGGCAGATTCACACCAGATAAAGGCAGATTCACACCAGATCAAGGCAGATTCACACCAGATCAAGGCAGATTTACGCCTAATCAAGATCGATTCACTCCAAACCAAAATGGGATTCAGCAGGATCGAGGCAGATTCGTTGGCCAAGACAGCTTAGGACGGAGCACGCCACTGTTCCCTGCTCAGCCTCCCTCCCAACCAAACCAAGGAAGGTTCGGACAGAACCTGAACAACCGGAATCCGAGCGGCAACATATTGCAACAGAATCAGGGTGGATTGCCAAACAATCCGAATCAATTCCAGCAGGACAACGCTGGTTTCGGACAAGGAGGAAACAGCATCAACCAGGGCTTCGACGGTTTGGGAGACTTAGGAGGAACTCTGGAAACTCAGGATCCAAGGTTCCCTCCTCAAAATGGCTTTGTACGCAATCCTAACCAATTCCAGCCACTGCCGGGATCAGGGCCATCTCAGTTCCCTTCGCAGTTTCCCACCGCCCCTGGAAGAGACACCTTCGCGCCACCGCAGCAAGGAAATATACATCGAAACCGAATCATTGGCGAGCAGGATGTGCACGAGGTCACCACCGCTCCGCCACCTCGAATCTTCGCTCCGCTGCCGAAGGCGATGATCGACCACATGGACAAGAGTGACGCTGAGTCAAACAAGGATCAGTCGGCCCACTTCGCACCCAGCGGTGGATCTGCTCCCTCCGCTCCAGGTCGGGTCCACCCAGGTCGCCGCCGCAAACCGCCGCGGCACCGTCCTCTGCCCCGGGGTCATGTCAGCGGTGCGACCGGCCCGCTTGACACCGCGCAGAACCGCTTCGGCCTCTCCGCCGACCGGGCGACCACTGTGCGGCCGAGAGTGCCGACCACGCGCCCGAGGACCAGCGTCGTACCCACGACCCACATCCCGCTCCGCCGCGTGCTGCCCGGCGGCCGCATCATCCGCACCCGGCCGTCCGGCTCCCGGCGCCGCCGTCCCGGGGAACGACGCCGCCTCGGGCGGCGACGCACCACCACTCCCGCGCCGGAGGTCATCACGGAGGTCTCGGACGTCACTGGTCCCTCGGGTACCACCGAGGCGACAGCACCGAGCGCAGGAAGACGCAGCCGGTTAGGCAAGCGCCGGAGGTTGCCAGAAGGATTCAGACAACGCACACGTACCCGCCTGCGGAGGCCGGGACGCAAGGACACCACCACAGAAACGACCGGGCAAGGGTTTGCCGAACGTCAGCCGGACACCGTCGCCGACTCAACGTTGGAGCGGCCACAGTTTTTGGACATACAAGCTACCTCACCGTCGGAGGATGGTCTCCTCCGGGAGCCAAGCACCTTCGACGCAACCACAGTGAAGTCTGACGCCGTGCGAAGGCGTCGCCCTGGCCCGGGCGCACGTCGGCGACGGCTACGTGGACGACAGCATGCAAGCAGACGACAGATATCTAGGCCCTCACCCTCGTCACCCTCGTCACCCTCGTCACCCTCGTCACCCTCGTCACCCTCGTCACCCTCGTCACCCTCGTCACCCTCATCTCAGGCATCGCATTCCGCTGCGTCAGCGGATAGGACGGATAGCCGTCGATACCGCGACGGAGACGGCGTCGATGGTCGACGACCGGCGACCGATGCTGCGCAGGACAACGGTCAGGACGATAACACTTGGTTGGACGGTACCAAGGCGCCATTCGTCCCCGAGCAGCAGCGTCCGCTGCCCGGCTCCCGTCGGCCGCCCCTCAGGAGATTCCGCCCGGGGCAACGCCGGGTTAACGACTTCCAGCAAACGGATGAGAAGTCGACAGGTGCTAGCGCCGGTAGTCAGGGCTTCCAGAACGCAGGTCGTGGGGCATCGGCCGGATTCAACCGTTTCCAGGATGGTGCGCAAAACAAATTCGACGCCAGCGACGGCGCTGGTTTCCAGAATTTCGCCGACGGAGATTTCGTGCGACGCGGCTTCGGTCAGAACCGCTTCACCGATCCGACCCTGGTGCAGAACGACTTCCTGGACTCAGCTGCCTCGGGTCCTTCTCACTCACTGACTCATCCAAACCAACGTCGTCAGCAGTTCCGACCTAGGAACCAGCAGGATACGCGCTTCCCCGGCCCTTTGAGAGGCCGCAAAGTGTTCCCCCGACCTGTCGATCTTCCCACTGCACCCTCCGCCCTGGCCACCGCCGCCGGCCCCGGGACAGCACCGTCGCGGACCGATCGGTTCCGCTCCGGCTCTCATCACCAACCCTCGCTGCCTCTAACTCACCCGACGGTGAGCTCAGTGCCTCACGAGGATATCGTGACCGGCCGTAGCGTCGGCAGAGGCCCCGTAACGATCGTCTCCACAGGTACCAGCATCCCAGTGACAAGCCCCACATACGAGGACACCACCACCGCCGCCACCGACCAGGCCGGATTCAGCTGGTTCGAGCCGACCGTCGAGCCAGAGACGACCACGCGGAGGCCCTCACTGCCGGAGGTGGCTGACCTGCCCCCAGACCTGGTCGACCGGAGACACTCTCATGCTCGGTCTTCAACCTCCCTCAGCGATATGCTAAACAGCCGAAGACACTCGGGCAGTAGGAAGCAGACCGACAAGCATCATAGGACAGATATCAGACATCGGATACACCACGTGCGGACCGCGGAGGCCAGGCAGCCCACTCCAACGCCGACGCCGACGCCGACAGCAGCGACACCTGCGACTACCCCGACGCGGGTGGTCATTAACACCGCGCCGCTTGGCAACAAGGTCTCTGCGGGTGACGGCAACTGGCGCGCGCGTCCCTGGACGACCAGCTTCGAGAAGGCGGCCGCGCGAGGATCCGTCTTGACGGCAGACGAGGAGGAGGACGTCTCGCTCGACTCGATCACAGAGATGGTGTCGGCGACGACCACCCAGCGACCGATTCTGGCGACTCGCGGAGACGAGGAGCCTCGTCTGCCCCTGCAGGCGCTCTTTGACAACCTTTAGGGCGCGGTGTGCGGGATTCGAGAAGTGTGGACTGTGAGGGTGCGGATGAAGGGTGGCCTGTGTCTCGGTGCCTGTGGATCGTTGATACGGTGGCAATGACGTTAGGGTTATTCTGGAGAGTCGATGGATGGATGAACGATGAGCTTGTCGTTTCGGTGAAGAAGAATGTGACATCTTTTGGGGTGATGTTATTTGCTTGGTAAATAAGTATGATGTGTGTTAGCAGATGTGTGAATACCTTATTTGTTATTTCGATTTACAAGTTCGTTTTCGAAAAAAATAACAATATCCTATGAATTGTTGCTTTTATGTATTATAATGCTAAGTGTATATGTCTTCGATAATTTAACCGTAATCCCATATTTATTAAAGTTCTCATTTACAACACTGATATGTAATAGTTTACACCTTTCAAACGGTTGAGAAGCTAATAGTTATAGCGTGTAAACATTAAGCTAGAGAAGACCAAATATGAGAAAGGCTACGCCTTAAGGCGATGCCATGTTCGTTAGAGGCTGGTGGAAAACAAAATAAACATTTATTAAAACGTTTGTTTCAATTGTGAAAGTGTGTTATCACAGGTGAGGAGAAACGGATCGGGCTTGTTCAAATTAACCGTGCAAAATTAAAACCGGAATATACATCCCAGAAAAAACAAAATGAGAAAATGGGTCACCGATACAATTGTTTTAATTACTGCGAACGGCAGACTGCTTGGGGCCCTAATTTTCGGCGATAACTTTTGAAAACATTAGCTGACAGGGATGCATTTCTCGCAATGAACGTTTCAGACCCTGCGCCAATTTGTACTATTAAGGTTGTTTAATGTCAAATAAAAATTTAGGGCACTTTCCATTCACTCGTAATGTTAAAACTCGCGCAGGTAATTCAGTACGTGGGTACTGGATAAAGGCTATCGTGAAATGGCAGAGCTATGCGCTGACGTCGGAACTTAGCTCCGCCCTGGCTGACCTTGAACCGGCACTGTCCGAGCCGTGACCGGTCAGTTGCGAGTGATGGGCGGAGTCGAGGGCGGGACCACAGAGCGGCCAGGCGTTAGCCTCTATCCGAGCTCGAATTATCTTGAACATTACGAGTGAATGGGAAGTGCCCTAAATTTTCGTTTGACATTAAACAACTTTAAGAATACAAATTGACGCAGGGTCTGAAACGTTTATTGCGGACATTCGTTCATGCAAGTTGATGCCTTCAAAAGTTATTGCCAAAAACCAGGGTCCCAAACGGTCTGCCGTTCACAGTAGTTTAGTTACACAACAGCTGGTTTCAAGGTGTCCACGTTTTTCATCTGCATATAAAATTAAATGTGAATGTGTCATATGCAGAGGCACAGCCAGGGGGGGGGGGGGGGGGCAAGGGGGCAATCCCCCCCCCCCTTACGAGTCTCAGGGGGCCCCACCGAGATTGGCCTAAATACCATTTGCATTAGCTAAATGGCTTTCAAAAAGCCACAGAGGAGCCTTCAAACCAGGCAAGGGTCACTCTGGTGCATGTCAAGGGCCCTCAGAGACACAGAAGGGCTTTCGAAGCCAGCCCATGAGGCCTCTTGGGCATGTCCAGGGCCCCATTGAGCCCACCCAGGGGCCCCAAAAAACTGGCCAGGGGCCTCTCGAGCAGGCACGTAGCCAGGATTTCGTCCAGGGAGTGGGGGTGGGGGGAGCGTCTCGAAAGGGTCCCTTCTCGGGCGTTGAAAGGGTCCCCTTCCCAAACGTTGAAAGGGCCAAACAAAACGGATGAAAAGGCGCGTTACAAGGATGGAAATCCAGTACGACAGGTATGGCATGGGCCATACCAACTTTTAGGAGCTGGGGTTAGCAAACTGCCATATAAACTTTGGAACCAACGACACCAATTTAGAATTAGCTATACCAGCTTGGAATATTTGTTAAGCTCAAGACCTGGAACTCTTAAACAAATTGCGCCACGGAGCGGCGGGAAATTTTGAATCTTATGCCCTGGATATTCTTTCTCATCAATGCGTCGGATTGGGGAATTATCAAAGCGTTCAAAGGTGTAGCATTCAATGCTTGTACCATCCAAAATCGCAGCCAACAACGCTTGCGACATCCAAAATTCGCCCGGGTAGGGGACATCTTCATCAACCAAACTCGCCGCATCCAAAACCGTGACATACAGCCACATCCAAAGCCGTGGCAGTCAAGCTTGCGACATCCAAAACTGTCTGTCGCGGTCATATTTGTAACTACTAGTTGCAGTGAAACCCGCTGGAGGAGGGAGTAGCGTGGTGATGACGTAGTCACTCTAGCACGCAAGTCGGCTACAGTGGAATATGTTTATGCGAATGGACATCTATCACCACACTGGACCCGGCGTCCCCCTCATCGGCCGGCAGCTGTCGGGCGGGGAGGAGGGTGAGGCGTGAGTGGTGCAGACCGACGGAGTGGGGAGCGTCACATCGAGACCGTGAGAAAGCTAATGGTAAATATAAAACTAAGTTTGATGCTGCGTTGACACTATGCCACTTGTTGCTAAGGCCAAGAAAATCACTCACCACGAGGATGGTCGTTAACTGCCACGTTTCGATATGCGATTACCGGCCCATTCCGGTAAACCTCATGGTACTAGCTTATGGTACTACTACTACCATAGTAATTGTCGGATCCAGAACGGTGTTTTTTTTGGGGGGGGGGGGGAGGGGCACAAGTGGTGGTGGTGGTGGTGGTGGGGGGGGGGGGGGGGGCAAATTCCCTCCAAAATATCACACAATTCTGAAAACTCATCGGATTTCGCTTGGTTATGTATTGATATCTGATTTTAAACAAACTTTTCTTTGTAAAAGTTGCTTAGATTGTCTTCTATATCAGGAAATGTGTCAATTTTGTGCCGATTTCAGGCGGTTTGGTGGGGGCATGTCCGCAATGCCCCCCCCCCCCCCCCATGTATCCACTAGTAACCATAGTCTGCAACGGATTTGATTAACGAATTTCTTATTCTATAATGAATTATTAATTGTGATGATTTATTATTGAAAATTTAACATATACATAATTTAATAGTAATACATAAATATAATAGTTCACTCATTAAGTAAGTACCAAGGTGTGTTCTAGATGGCATGGATCTACAGTTTTCTGGTCACATAGGGAGAGCCACGTCCTAACACAGTTTCGACAACTTCCGCCCCCTAACTTCAGGCGTTCTCGAAATATAGAGGTACCGCCTTTAAACGGGACGGTCCCGTTTTGGCCAGGGAATCCGAGAGTAATAGTAGTGGCCAGGCGCCGCTCCGCCAGCCGTTTCCCCGCGTGCGCGTCTATTGCCATGTGCCCGGTAACCTGACCCCTGTTCCTCTTCCCTCTACTGCGCTCCCACACTGCTTTCTTCATTAGTGACGTGACAGACATGACTCGGGGCACGTAGAAAGCGACCGTGGGGACAATTAAGAGATTTGTTTAGGCAGTGGAGCAGTTAATGTTCCTATACTACCAATGAAATAGCACATATTAAATGCACCGAAGCTTAGTAGTAGTGGTCAGGCGCCACTCTGCCAGCCTCCCCCCCCCCCCCCCTCCGCGCGCCTATTGCCGTGTGCCCGGTACCTGGCCCCTGTTCTTCTCCCCTCTACTGCGCTCCCACGCTGCTTTCTGCATTAGTGACGACTGACGTGACATACATGACTCGGGGCACGTGGAAAGCGACGGGGGGACAATTAAGAGATCTGTTTAGGCAGTGGAGCAGTTCATGTTCCTATACTTGATCCTATTCCGATCTGACTCCGCCACTCCGCCTTTCTGCTCGGCTGCTTCCCACTCCACGTACCACGGCGTTGAACCAGGGTCGGACCATCGCAACTGATTCATGTTCCGTCCGCTCACAAGGCTAACAAGGAGACCGCTAAGCGAGGGCTATTCCCGCGGGATGTATTTGGATTCAATGCACATGTGGAAAAATTTCATGCTGCTGATCCGTCCCACGCAACATTTGCTAGCTTCAGAGCAAGTGTGATAAAATATGTGAGAGACAATCCCGTCTGATTTTGGTAATTGATGATTGGTTGTCATGTGATTTTAGTATTTTAGTATTGTATATTTTCGTGTGTATTTGGCTTGTCTCGTTTCCTGACTTCACCTATTAGTGGGTTTATTGACCTGTTGGTGGTCAATAGCTAAATAAATGCATACTACCAATGAAATAACAC
>JAXIVJ010009527.1:0-5000 GCA_036785665.1 Chirona hameri | reverse complement strand
GTGTGTGTGTGTGTGTGTGTGTGTGTGTGTGTGTGTGTGTGTGTGTGTGTGTGTGTGTGTGTGTGTGTGTGTGTGTGTGTGTGTGTGTGTGTGTGTGTGTGTGTGTGTGTGTGTGTGTGTGTGTGTGTGTGTGTGTGTGTGTGTGTGTGTGTGTGTGTGTGTGTGTGTGTGTGTGTGTGTGTGTGTGTGTGTGTGTGTGTGTGTGTGTGTGTGTGTGTGTGTGTGTGTGTGTGTGTGTGTGTGTGTGTGTGTGTGTGTGTGTGTGTGTGTGTGTGTGTGTGTGTGTGTGTGTGTGTGTGTGTGTGTGTGTGTGTGTGTGTGTGTGTGTGTGTGTGTGTGTGTGTGTGTGTGTGTGTGTGTGTGTGTGTGTGTGTGTGTGTGTGTGTGTGTGTGTGTGTGTGTGTGTGTGTGTGTGTGTGTGTGTGTGTGTGTGTGTGTGTGTGTGTGTGTGTGTGTGTGTGTGTGTGTGTGTGTGTGTGTGTGTGTGTGTGTGTGTGTGTGTGTGTGTGTGTGTGTGTGTGTGTGTGTGTGTGTGTGTGTGTGTGTGTGTGTGTGTGTGTGTGTGTGTGTGTGTGTGTGTGTGTGTGTGTGTGTGTGTGTGTGTGTGTGTGTGTGTGTGTGTGTGTGTGTGTGTGTGTGTGTGTGTGTGTGTGTGTGTGTGTGTGTGTGTGTGTGTGTGTGTGTGTGTGTGTGTGTGTGTGTGTGTGTGTGTGTGTGTGTGTGTGTGTGTGTGTGTGTGTGTGTGTGTGTGTGTGTGTGTGTGTGTGTGTGTGTGTGTGTGTGTGTGTGTGTGTGTGTGTGTGTGTGTGTGTGTGTGTGTGTGTGTGTGTGTGTGTGTGTGTGTGTGTGTGAGTGTGTGAACGGTGTATGTTGAGGACATTTGCCCTTCACACACCGGTAAGTCGAGGACCACCGGTGTATGTCGAGGACCGAAAGCCGGTCCTCGACTTTAAAGCTAATCAAGAACCGATAATTAACGTCTTCTCGGTCATCTGACTTAATTTTGAGATGGTCCTCAACATGTACGAAAACCTTACTTTTTCACACATATTGTGTGAATGTGTGTGAACGTCGCTTCAATCTGACGTGTGTGAACTTCAGACGACTGTGGGGGCAGCCATATTGAATGGCACCACCATGATCCGCGCATGAACCTCTCTGGTTTTTCTATTTCAGAATTATTGGAAATTCGTTGCTTTCCTCACTTCCTAATTAATATAACTAATTATTTTAGCCGGCGGAAATATTTAATTCATTTTTCTTATGAAATTTGAGGTATTTGAATCTTACTTTACGAAACTATATTTTCTGCGAAGAAGTCCTGCTGTTCGTCAAGGCCACAGAGATAGCTGTTCGTCAAGGTCATAGAGATAAGGTAGACCCGTCCCTGCCGCGCAGGTATCTGTCATGACGTCACCGGGGGAATACTTATATCCGGCATAGCAAGCTAAATATATGAAACACTACTTCGCAAGTGTCATACATGTCTAACGTACATTATTGCAACGTCAATAATGCATTTTAGACAGTATGAAGTCTCATATTAATGACAAGGAACTCACAGGCATCCAAAAAGTAGTACCCCTGGTGACATCATCAGCGCAGATTATAGATCAGCTTATAGGCATTGGGATGACAACGGCCTGGCCGTTCGTAAGCTACGCGTTTGCTACATATTTGTGCGGTTGACGCGTGTGCTGAGTCGGGGCTGGGTTGAACATTATTAATCTGCAACTGGAGGTAAGGCTTGTATGTGTTTCATTAATTAATGTGGTGTGTTGTATTATTGATCCACCTTTTTACCGGTGGTTTGCCACGTTACCTATCAGAAGGAAAGTAAGGATACAGATTTTTGCCATTGCGGCGCACGGCTGCATAGTGATAGGCGTTTATATTTTGAAAGGATCTGCTACCATCCAAAGCACCACAGAAGTAAAATTGTAAGAGAAAAGAAATAAGAGAATGAAGCTGAGGGCATAGATTCAGTAACGCACCTCTGGTAGGCAATAGGTGGTAGGTGGAAATTTGGGTAACGGTGGGGCTGGCCAGAGGTGAAAAAACCTCGAGGTTGACACCGACAAAGAGCCAGGCTAACTCACTTCCATTTTTCGCGCTCTTATGGCCAATTACTCTAAAAAGCAAGTTTTTTTCTCACGCCTCGGTGACTAACAATATTGATACAAATCGGCACTCTGGTACATTTGGTAAACATGCAACATATTTTGTCAATACGCAGCATATTGTGTCAACACACAGCACATTTTCAACACAACACATTTTATGATTGGTACAATGAGTGCTACACATGAAGATAGGGGTGTCTGAATAATTGTACTCCAGAACCATCAGTGCCTATTTTAACATGGTAACGGGGGGGGGGGGGGGGTGCCCCAGTGAGCCGAGCCCAGGTGGAAATTTGGGTAACGGTGGGGCTGGCCAGAAGTGAAAAAACCTCGAAGTTGACACCGACAAAGAGCCAGGCTAACTCACTTCCATTTTTCGCGCTCTTATGGCCAATTACTCTAAAAAGCAAGTTTTTTCTCACGCCTCGGTGACTAACAATATTGATAAAAATCGGCACTCTGGTACATTTGGTAAACATGCAACATATTGTGTCAACACGCAGCATATTGTGTCAACACACAGCACATTTTCAACACAACACATTTTATGATTGGTACAATGAGTGCTACACATGAAGATAGGGGTGTCTGAATAATTGTACTCCAGAACCATCAGTGCCTATTTTAACATGGTAACGGGGGGGGGGGGGTGCCCCAGTGAGCCGTTTCCCCCCCCCCCAGTCAAAAAATGCTGCCCACCCTGATTTCATTATTTCCATGTCAGTTTCCGATTGATAGGTATTCAATTAAAATAAAATATGCTTACCTGGTGATAAATGTATACAAATCCAATGCAAATGTCATGATATTCCTAAGTTTTAGAATTTCCCAACCAAAATAAGTATCTTTAAATTATTTCCGGAATATCTTGAATTTCAATATCTTTTGAACAATTGCTCATTAGCGACAGAGTGCCGGAGATCTGGGGTTGTTGGATCAGAAATGTCGCCACACAATTTGGAGTGGGTGGGGGCAACTGCTGAACCGATTGTGTTCACATTTGGTGTGTAGTTAGGCAGGGGCTCCGCCACAGGGGGACGGGGGACGTGTGTCCCCTAGGGGCGGATACAAGGGGGCGGCGGGGGACGGCCGCCCCCTGCGGGTAGATACAGAGGGGGGCGCCCCCCCCCCCCCCTGCACCCCCCCCCTCCGCACCGAAGGCGCGGAAGGGCCTTGCAAGCAGACTAATTTCCGCGCCGAATGCGCGGAAATAGACATGCTTACAGGGTTGGATATCTGACATTTGCTGCATTCAGACCAGGAGCCGCCCTCAGGCTAGGTGCCGCCCCTGGCCAGGTGCCGCCTTCAGGTCATGTGCCGCCCTCAGGTCATGTGATGCCCTCAGGCCAGATGCCGCCCCCTGGTCAGGTGCCACCTTCAAGCCAGGTGCCGCCCTCAAGGCAGGTGCCGCCCTCAGGCCAGGTCCCGTCATCAGGTCACGTACCGCGTTCTGGCGGGGCACCGCCCTCAGGTCAGATGCCGCCCTCATGCCAGTTGCCGCCCCCTGGTCATGTGCCGCCCCTTAGCCATGTGCCGCTACCTAGCCATGTGCCGCCCTATGGCCAGGTGACGGCGCCCCTCCGGCCAGTGAGGACGCCCCTCCGGCCAGTCACGGTGCTTTTGCGGCCAGTGACGGCATCCCCTGTCAAAGACGGTGCCCCTCCGGCCAGTGACGGCGCCCCTCTGGCTAGTGACGGCGCCCCTCTGACCAGTGACGGCCCCTCTCCGGCCAGTGACGGCGCCCCACTGAAAAATGACGGCGCCCCTCCGCGGCCAGTGACTGCACCCCTCCAGCCAATGACGGCGCCCCTCGGCCAGTGATGGCGCCCCACCGGCAAATGACGGCGACCCTCTGGCCAGTGACTGCGCCCCTCCACCCAATGACGGCGCCCCGCTGTTCAGTCACGGCGCCCCTCCGTCTAATGACGGCGCCCATCTGACCAGTGACAGCGTCCCTTCGGCTAGTGACGGCGCCCATCTGGCCAGTGATGGCACTCCTCCGGCCAGTGACGCCACTCTTGCGTCCAGTAACGACGCCAGTTACGGTACCCCTTCGGCCAATGGGCACAGACAATGGCGGCAGCCTTCAGGCCAGTGACGGCGCCCCTCTGGCCAGTGACCGCTGGAGGTGCGAGGCTCTCTCAGGCCTTGACAATCGCCCTCTCAGACCAGCCTGGGATCCGCTCAGGCATGGCAAGGGTTCTATCAGGCCTATCAATCATCTAAGGGCCCCTCATGCCGCACGAGGGCCCCTTAGGCTGACAGGGGGCCCGCTCAATCCGACCGAGTTCTCCTTCAGGCCGATCGAGGTCCTCTCAAGCCGACCGAGGACCACTCAGGTTGACTTGACCCATCAGGCCGACCAAGTTCCCCTTCGGGGCGCTGGAGGATCCCCTCAACCCGTCCGTGGGGCCCTCACGCCAACCAAAGGCCCCTCATTCGGAACATAATGGCCCACAGGCTGAAAAAGGGTCTCCTCAGGCTGACAAAGGGCTTCCTCAGACCTAGGGCCCCTCAGACCAAGTGATGGCCCTGAAGCCGACCCTTTGTGCATTTCTACACACGCCACTGAGTGTCACTCATGGGAGACTAGAAGAACAATAGTTTCTGTGATAATGTTCCTTCAATTGAGGTAGAATGATTTATCACTCCGGACGGGGCAGGGGCTGCCCTAAATGACTTTCCCGCTAAAAAAAGTTGAATGCCGAGGCGGAGAAGCTCCTGGAACAGGTGAGCAGTCTATCCTCGTGCTGTCAGCTAAAGCTGAGCGCATATTTGTATTTGTTCCAACCTTACGTTTGAAGGTGTCGGCGCCCTTCGCTAAGCAGAGCTGTTTGCATGGACCATATCCGATCGCGCAATATTTGCTGACAGGCG
>JAXIVJ010009526.1:22500-50686 GCA_036785665.1 Chirona hameri | reverse complement strand
TGGATCCTTGTTGGATCCTGGATCCCAGGATCATTTTGTCGTGGGATCCTCTATATCTTGGATCCTGGAAAACTATTTTTCGTGGGATCCTGTGGATCTTGGATCCTGGCAAATTATTTTTCGTGGGATCTTGTGGACCTTGGATCCTATTTTTTGGTCATGGCCTAGAGCCCTTCACGGGACACATTGTCAACCCCCCTCCCGTTCCAGCTCATTCAGCCAGACCCAAAACCGTTCCAACCATAACCGCATATTTCACTTGTTGTGGTGCTTCAATATAAGAATGCATGTATTTCATGCTCCCACACTCAATGTCAAGGGTGTAATATTTACATGTGGTGATCAGACATGTGCCAAGATAACAAAAAACACATATTCGGGATCCAGGATCCCTAGGATCCAATATATGGGATATTATTGGATCCTGGATCCTGCAGGATCATTTTGTCGTGGGATCCCTGTGGATATTGGATCCTGGATTTTTTTTCTCTCGTGGAATCCTATGGATTCCACGATTGTATTGATCCTGGAATATATTTTTTTTCGTGGGATCCTATGGATTCTGGATCCTGGAAAATCAGTTTTTCGTGGGATTTTGTGGATCCTGGATCCTATTTTTTTGTCCATGACACATGTCTGGTCAGCTTATTTCAACCCAAAACGCAATGAAAAACAATTGAACCGGAATCGGAAAGTTTTTGCTTTTGGTTTTGGCCGGTTGTTATGAGCGATCGTGGACGCTCCCGTTTGGCGGAAGCCTGTCGTCCTTGACCGACAGACTGGTCACGGTGATGAACGCTCTCTAATGGTATTGTCTTGTGAAACAGTCTCCATTGGCGAGACTGTTTTCTCTCCTCAGCGACTCTCCGGTGGTTATTACTCACAATAGATCCGGCCCCACGCTGCCGGGCCGCATCTCAAACGAACGGTGACGGTACGGGGAGACCACCTCAGTTCAGGATGGTTGCCGTCTGAGGTCACATGGTGGTCGCCGTCTGAGGTCACATGGTGGTCGCCGTCTGAGCTCATATGGTGGTCGCCGTCTGAGGTCACATGGTGGTCGCCGTCTGAGGTTACATGGTGGTCGCCGTCTGAGCTGACATGGTGGTCGCCGTGTGAGCTGACATGGTGGTCGCCGTCTGAGCTGACATGGTGGTCGCCGTCTGAGCTCACATGGTGGTCGCCGTCTGAGCTCACAAGGTGGTCGCCGTCTGAGGTCAGGGTGGTCACCGTCTGAGCTTAGGGTGTTCACCGTCTGAGCTCAGGGTGGTCACCGTCTGAGCTCACATGGTGGTCGCCGTCTGAGCTCAGGATGGTTGCCGTCTGAGGTCACATGGTGATCACCGTCTGAGGTCACATGGTGGTCGCAGTCTGAGCTCAGGGCGGTCACCACCTGAGCTCACATGGTGGTCGCCGTCTGAGCTCAGGGTGGTCACCGTCTGAGCTCACATGGTGGTCACCGTCTGAGGTCACATGGTGGTCGCCGTCTGAGCTCACATGGTGGTTGTCGTCTGAGTTCGGGGCGGCCACCACCTGAGCTTACATGGTGGTCACCGTCTGAGCTCAGGGTGGTCACCGTCTGAGCTCACATGGTGGTCGCCGTCTGATCTCACATGGTGGTCGCCGTCTGAGCTCAGGGCGGTCACCGTCTGAGCTCACATGGTGGTCGCCGTCTGAGCTCAGGGCGGTCACCGTCTGAGCTCACATGGTGGTCGTCGTCTGAGCTCAGGGCGGTCGCTGTCTGAGCTCCCGTGGTGGTCGCCGTCTGAGCTAAGGGCGGTCGCCGTCTGAGCTCGTGGTGGTCGCCGCCATGATTGTAGGTGAAAAAGTGATTTGGCGTCACGACGAAGTCTAGAATCTTGACAACACTATGCGTGGAATGCTGTTTGATAATGGTCCGCATGACGAAAGAAGCCAGGCTCGGTTCGGAGCGATAACGACTGACGAGACATTAGTGTTCGCCTCCTGGTCTTCTCTACGCTGGTTTAACCCGGCAGTCACTGGGGTATATTCTGTAACACGACTCACTGGGAGGGGGGGGGGGGGGGGATAGCACTGGGGGGGGGGGGGGCTTCTTTAGACCCACTGGTATCTTCCGAATCAATGATCGCAGCGGGACGCGCAAGGCGGCATTCGAAAGCGCTCAATGAGATAAACCTAACGCACACTTAACAAATTTCAAATTAAGGTCACATATCAGGTCACGGTCAAGTCAAACGTCAAAATCGAGGTATTTGAGTTTATCGACAATACTTGCCATCCATGGCCTTCGATTACGCATATAATCACCCAAAGTGCTGTCAAAGGTATGATACATATCCCACATGAGCTTAAGTGAGATTGTTGGAAAAGATCAAAGGCAAGGTCAGGTCACAAAAGGTCAATACACACACAATATCTGCGCAAGTCATGCAGCACATGTTTTATGGATGCTTTTACGCGTATAATTCGATAGTGATAGTCATGTTACCACCTGACTTCATTTACGTGAAGTTAGTGTCAAGTTCAGGGCAAGTTCAGGTCACTGAAGGTCAAAATTTGAAATTGATAAATCGAAATGCAAAAAGCATGTTTCTATATCAGTTCTATCTAAAAAATACAGTGCTTGAATTTATTTGTCTGTATCTGGTCAATAAAAGCAAAAAAAAAACGCAATTTCAAATATGGCGTCATGATTTACCCATACTTTATATGCCATGTCAGTCAAAACAGATATCATTTTGAAATTTGGTATGGTAGTTGCCCATTTGTCGTTATCTGACATATATTCCGTTTTTTATATCTTTGAAAATTTGATTTTGTGGGCATTTTAAAAACAAAACAAAATTTTGAAATTTTTGGGGTAAAAAACTTTTTTTTTGCAATTTCGAGATAGCTGGTTTGTAGCCCTTGCAAGTTCTACCTTTAAGCCATTTTAGATTGCATTTTGCTTCAAATGTGGCATTTGTACGGCCTGGCAAAGTTTAGCTGATTTTTGTGTAAAAATCGTTTTTAGTGACGTCACTAAATTCACTATATCTCGAGACAAAAAAATCTGACGAAATTGCTTCATATTTGCATAAAAGGTGTCAAAATGATGCCCGGAAAGGTACTGAAATTTTGGCGTCGATATCTGCATTAGTTGTTGAGATATTTATAATATTCCTAAGGGGGGCTAGAAAAGCCCCCCCCCCCCCAGTGACTCGCGGTTAACCCCCAGTGCCACTCTGGACTAGTCCGTCAGCTACTGTTGGAAACACGAGTTTCTAGGCGCTATTTTCTGCTCGCCATGTCTTCCGGTCCATTATTGATTTTAAAATTTAACATGACATCAGAAAGCCATGACGATTTTACCGCACTAATTTCAGTCCTGTTAACTTGGGCCAGTGATGGCGTTAAAGGGAATAGTCCACCTTGGGTATGTGAAAAACAATATGGTGTAAGCCAGCCATCTGGTTTGGAATAATCCACCTTGGTCTGGTATAAACCAATCTGTATAAACTAGCCATCTGGTATAAACCAGCCATCTGGTATAAACCACGTTCGGTCGCAAATCTGCTCTAGAGCCGTTGAGGTAGAGTTTTGGTATAAACGAACCGTGGATCATATTATTTATATATCTAAGCTACAATTATATTTACATTTCTATCTACAATTCTGATTCTGCTATCTCAGTTAAAAACCCCATGTTAACCCTGGCCAGTGCAGGGGGTTGATGCAACACTCCTCGTTTTTTTCTTTCTCGGGAATAACTCGTGTAAATATCAACCGATTGCGATGCAACTTTCAGTACCCTACCTGTGAACAGTTTGACACATATTCTGAAATTTTAAGTTGTAGGCCACATGACCCGTGACCTTTGACCTGTTTATCAAGGTCATGTCAGGCGCTACTGGCGTCCGTAGTATTGATCTTTGTAACTTGTGCAGTTGCATAGTGTTGGTTGTTCAGGAGCATATGCACAGGTGTTTCCAGGTGACAGTTGTGGTTTCCACTGATATTGTGACCTCCATTGACCTTTTCAGAGGTCAACTGAGGTCACTGACATCCGATGATCTGATATTACTTTTTGTCTTCTGGCAGTTTCTAGGACATTTTGTGACGCTGATTTCAAATATGGGATCCATTGTACATAACTATAGGTTCCACTGGGGTCATGCACCCCACCAGTTCAACCGAGGTCACTGACCTCAAATGACCTGACATGACCTGACTGACCTTTTTGGAATTTGACAGTTTCTAGGACATTTTGTGACGCTGATTTCAAATTTGGCACCCATTTAGCATAATTATATGCTCATTCGCGATTCTAGCTAGATTAAATTCAATTTATACGCATTTACAATTTGGTTGAATTTTGGGTCATTGACATGACCTCAGAGGTCACATAATAACCTAGGACCTTGAAATCGGGTAGCAATGGCTTCCTCTCGTGACAGGCAACACGCTCGTTTTTTAATCGAAGCTCTAGCCCAATTAGGACGAAACGCTAGGTGGGAGGTCGTACACGGTCCCGCACTGATCGGACGCTGCACTCAAAAGCGTCGCCACGGGTCGGGCCGGGCCGGGCCGGGCCGCTCATATTCAGATTTTTCCCATATACCACGAAGGATGAGCGAAGGACGAGCGAGCGCTTCGCGCTCGCTCGTAATAACCTACCTTTTGTCAACTGTATATAGGAGATAACTTTTTCCACGAAAACATCTGGGTAAGTTTGTAGTATTTTCAACTTCAAAATTTGATACACATATACATCTAATATGATCACATACACTTTTTAAGGAAAATGTTGTAACTATGAAAGCATTCTACAAAAACTTGTGCTCACATTTCTTTCAAATATGCAACTGCAAAATAAAAAATGAGATAGCCGTTTGATATAATCATATTTTATATACGACATGACATTTTATTATGTCTTACGAACCAGTAAAACGCCTTTTTGGGCCATGACCGAGCGAGCGCGCTCTGGTAAAGCTAAAACAGGTTTGAAATATGAAACGGTAAGGGAGCACACGTGGTAGTAACAGTCATTTTAGTCCTCCAGATAAAAATGCCAGGCCTCAATGCATGCCAACATAAAATTAAGTTGGATTAAATTGTTCGTGATCTCCTTTCTCAAATCCGCCAAAAGGGAGTACGTCCTGAGCGCTGCATGCTTCAGCGCATACATTATTGCTCAGAATAATACAGCCATTTTTTTATCAAGAATCATGTTTTCAATTTGTTTTGTTCATTTCGACGTTCGCGTGTGTCAACTGCCACGCGCTGTGGTACCACCTCTATCAGAACGCACCATACACAAAACAAACTTGATTTGATGGACCTATCCAATGGCGAAAACACAATCTCAATCGGAGCAGTGGTTGCAAAGTTATTAGCTTCCGAAATGCGTATGTATGGCCGGGTCGGGCCGGGTCAAATGTAAATTTGTTCAGTAAGTTGACGAGAAACCTCACGGGCGCTTCGCCCGCTCGTTGGGTAATCATGCGTATCGTGTTTTTCTTCACCCTGCACTGAAACAAGGATAGCTTTGACTGGTTTTAGGGAGATTGACGGGCTCTCGCGAGACCACCACATGCCCGGACCTTATAATCGCATGCAAGTAGTATCAGTGACTCCTAAGCAGGGGCGCAGCCAGGGGGGGGGGGGGCAAGGGGGCAATTGCCCCCCCCCCCCCCCTCCCCCTTACGGGTCACAGGGGGCCCCCGAGATTGGCCCAGATACCATTTGTATTAGCTAAATGGGTTTCAAAAAGTCACAGAGGAGCCCTCAAACCAGGCAAGGGTCACTCTGGTGCATGTCAAGGGCCCTCAGAGACACTGAAGGGCTTTCGAAGCCAACCCAGGGGGCCTCTTGGGCATGCCCAGGGACCCATTGAGCCCAACGAGTGGCCCAAAAAAACTCCAGGGGCCTCTTGAGCATGTCCAGGGGCCCATTGAGCCCACTTAAGGGCGCAAAGACCATGCCCAAGGACCTTTCGAGCATGCCCTGTGGCCCATTGAGGCTACTCAGGGGCCCCAAAACCTGCCCAGGGGCCGCTAGCGCATGCCCACTTGCCCAGGGGCCAATGGTGCCCACCCACGGCCCAACAAACCTGCCCAGTGGCCTCTCGAGCATGTCCAGGGGCCCATTGAGTATGTTCAGGAGCCTCTCGAGCCTGGCCAGGGGTCCATTATAGTCTGTTTTGGGGCCTCTTGAATCTGCCCAGGGGCCCATTATAGTTTTCCCAGAGGCCCATCCAGTCTGTTCAGGGGCCTCTCGAACCTGCCCAGGGGCCATTAGAGCCTGCCCAAAGACCTCTCGAGCTTGCCCAGGGGCCCATTGAGTCTGTTCAGGGGCCTCTCGAACCTGCCCAGGGGCCTCCGAGCTTGCCCAGGGGCTCATTGAGGCCGTTCAAGGGCCTCTTGAACCTGCCTAGGGGCCATTATAATCTGTTCAGGGGCCTCTCGAGCCTTCCCAATGGTCCATTGATCCTGTTCAGGGGCCTCTCGAACCTGCCAGGGGCTATTAGAGTCTGCCCAGGGGCCTCTCGGCTTGCCAAATGCCCATTGAGTCTGTTAAGGGCCCTCTCGAGCTTATCCAGAGGGCCATTGAGTCTGTGAAAGGGGCCCTCGAGCCTGCCCAGGGGTTGCTAGCCGTCGCCTGAAGCGCCTGCTATAGCTGGAGCGCCTGCTAGCCGTGGTCGGCGCGGTCATAATGAGCGGTAATGTGCTGTACTCTGACCCACCTGGTGCAATGTTTTCTTGGGTTAAAAAATGGCAATTTGATAAGTCTGATGCGTTTTTGAATTCGGGGGGGGGGGGGGGGGTGATGGTAGTGCAAAACAATTTAACAATTTTCCTCTCAGGAGAGTGTGTGCTGCAATATTTGTCAGCCAGGGGCGTCACGGACGGGAGTGTCGGGGGGAGGTCTGGGAAAACTCCCCCCACTTTTAGAAGGCGGGGAGGGTCGACCCCCCCCCCCCCCCCCCCCCCCCCCCCCCCCCCCCCCCCCCCCCCCCCCCCACACACACACACTTTTTGCGGGAAAAATTAACAATTTGTCGTAAAAATTGCCTTTGCAGTGCAGTCAAAATCCAGCTATCCAGCTATCAAAAACTGGAAAATTTCGCGCCGCTTCGCGGCATGACACAAGTTTCGCAATTGCTTATACAAATTTACAAATGGGATAAAGAATTTCATTAAGTGGCTGACAGAGGCTCTCCTTGCCGGTAATTGCTGGTCCCAGGGCCCATTCCCTTCATAAAATATTCACTTTTAAGTTTCAAGCAGGCTACATGTTTAGCTAGTTTGCCGAGTTCCGAAAAAGGTGACACGAACGTGAAGACGAGGAGATCGGCACCCGGAAGCTGCCCCAGCGGTGCACAATTTGCTGGACCGAAGCGCTAATAGTGGAAACAGGCCAGGAACATCTCCCCAAGCCATCTCACCTCACGGTCTGGTTCCAATATTAATATTTCGTTTTCCAGGACCTAAAATGAAAATTGTCACGCCGCTTCGCGGCGTCAGATCGGTAGTCATCGTCATAACGAAGCCATAGTCATCGTCATCGGTTCGTCGCAACGCTGAATTGAATGAATAGCAGTTTAAGCTTATTATCCTCTATCCAGCTTATCCAGAGGGCCATTGAGTCTGTGAACGGGTCCGCGAGCCTGCCCAGGGGTTGCTAGCCCACCGCCTATATTTCTGGGTTTATCAGGCAAAACCGTAAAAATTTCGCGCCGTTTCGCGCCGCTAACTGACAAGTACATACCTACCTACTATAACATGAATATCCACATAAAAAAATGCTGCAAAGGCTTAAATACACGTATCAAAATGGGGGTACGTTTTTTCGTCATTTCAGCCGCCCCCACACTTAAAACCCGACCCGCACCTGTTGTCGGCTAAGATAGGTTTTCTCTCCTGTACGTAACAATAAAAATTAGTAATGCGCTCAGTATAATGCCTACTGAGGGTCCTGGTCCAATCCAGCTCATCAACAGTAGACGAAGAAAAATTGTTAAAAAGGGGGCCTCACAAAATAAAGTGGCCGAAATCCGTAGAGTGTTTTATATCCAGGGGTATTTTTGGGGTGGGGGCCTCTCCCAGGGGCTTCCCCCCGTTTCTGAAGGTCTGGCTGCACCCCTGCTCCTAAGTCCTACGTCACTCCATAGTCCATATACGTCTGCATTGTCTGCGCATACTGCTTGTGAGTATTATGTATGACATCATCATGTGGATTTATATATTCACTGCTTTCCCGTAACAGGAAGCTACCACGAGCGGTTCCTACGTCATTACAAGCCTTTGTCGCAACGATAAAAATACACTTCTTCCAAAACATCAGCCTCTTCTTTCACACCAGCTTCCGGAGCGTGATTCTATTTTGAAATATCTTGAACATGACGTGACTATGATTTGTTTGTGACCACATCATTTTCCTTTAGCCGGGATGTGCAACATGCTAGAGAATGTACTGAAATTTGTGCCGCGGTAAGTTAAGTGATTCACGAAATGTCACGACATGACAAGAGAAAGAAAAGGATGACCCAGTAAACTCGCCAGCTAGAGGTCACCCAAGGCTGTGAGCAGGGCGTCACCGGCTGGACAGATCGGACCCAGTCCGTCCTGTGCTGTCATCGGTCCAGGTGCCGCTTCCCGTCCTCCCGGTCCGCCTCCTCCCGGTCCGCCTCCCGTGCCGCCTCCCGCGTCCTCTCCCTGCAGCGGAGCGCCGGCCCGCCGAGATGGACTGACCAGCGTGACGTCACCCAGGGTCCAGAGCCGGGGGCGGTTCGCGGGAACATGAGGGTGATGACGAAACGGGCTTCTGATCTGGAGCAGGCCGTGTCGGGCGGTCGGTGGACTGCAGAGTGGTGGCGTTATGGCCGGCACGATGCTGCGGTGGGTAGCCAGCCCTGCACCTGTCTGGTCGGCCCGGCCGCTCGTCGCTGCAGTAGACATTGCACCACCATCCGGAGCTGATCGCCAGATATGCACACGCGAGAGCACATCCATTTCACTCGGCTGGTGCCCGCCGGCGGAAGGCGCTCTACATAATCAGTCACTGGATCGACGCTAATGTTTCACATGAGAATACAGATATGCTGGCACCTAATGTATGTTTGCTAATTGTGATGTATGCTTAAGGTTAGGCCATAAACACAGCCAAACATTCCCCATAAACTGGAGTTTTGGAGAGAAGTCAACGTACCAAACATCGGGCAGAATTTGCATCAAACCATATTACCAGACAAACACGTGTTGACGAAAATATATGTATTTGTAAATGTCGCATTCATGATTCAACCAGTATCTCCTTACTAACTGTGCTGAAATGCACACCATATTTACCTCGTTAAATCAATCATAGCTCTGTCTCACCCTCACACCACGACATCTTAAAAACACATTTGCTAGGTGTTACGAAGTACTGGTAGTAAGAATATTAAACGAATATAAACACTATTAGCATATCACAACTCGAGTACCTACCCATTTTAACCCCTTCTTTTCTTAGTCTTCATCCAGATAAGAAATAAAAATATAATTGTAAAATAAACCGATCTGACTTTGAACGGCATTTTCACCTTTCATAATCACAAACTACAAATTTGGATTTTAATGCGAATAGACTCAGATTCCAGTGACAATCATCCAGATAAGAAATAAAAATATAATTGTAAAATAAACCGATCTGACTTTGAACGGCATTTTCACCTTTCATAATCACAAACTACAAATTTGGATTTTAATGCGAATAGACTCAGATTCCAGTGACAATCCCACTCTTATATTAAAGACAAAATGTCCGTGTGTACGTATGCACGTACGTATGAAAGCAATATTGTGCCGGGCCACAGCGCCGAAACGGCAAGAGCTGCGACGGCGAAATTTTCACACATAAATCAGATATTTGCGAACTTTGATTTTGGGCCGAATTCAGAGCGTCTTTGGCGCACGTGCGGGCCGACTCATTTTTGTGGGGCTTGCGACCGCCACAGTCAGATCTGCACGTTCCGTCAACTCAGAAAGCTGGCTGGATTTTTAGACGAATATTCTACACATCTGACGCCTAAACAGCGCACAATTTGAGTCTTGGTTTGAATACGCAATGTTCAGCCATGCATATTGTTGATAACTGTGTTGTATATTTTTGTCTTCGTGAAAAACATACCCTCTTTTCTTTAGTGTAAGTCATGTACCTATGTTATGTATTTTGAAGTGCATTATAATTTACGGGAAGATTGCAAAACGACATGGACATTGGACACATAATATGGCAAGAAAAAGGACAAATATGTATGAACTTTGGACTAAGAAAAGAAGGGGTTAAAATGGGTAGGTACTCGAGTTGTGATATGCTAATAGTGTTTATATTCGTTTAATATTCTTACTACCAGTACTTCGTAACACCTAGCAAATGTGTTTTTAAGATGTCGTGGTGTGAGGGTGAGACAGAGCTCAACTGACGCTGTTATCTCGAGTCATTTCTACTAGAGTAAACTATTTGTAACTGTAAACTATTTACCGCGAATTTGGAACATATTGCGCATCGCGCAACGCTGACCATTTAGTTCAGATAAGACAAGCTCTATAGAGAGGGAGATATATCTTCATATTTGAGATTTAACTTCAACATCTGTATGCTGCAAAATATTATTATCATTGCACCCTGCAGGATGCAATGATAGCAGCTCGAGATTTGAGTTTATTTTAATGTTGTCAAATATGAAGATATGAAATTCTTCGAGTTTTCTCGGGCAGGTAAAAATATATTGCTTCGCCCGTGAGTGCCACAGCAAAAAAACCTCGTGCCTTCGGCACTCGGTTTGTGCTGGTCACTCATTCAGCAAAGATATTATTTTACCATATGCCGGGGTATGTTTCCAACATCAGCATGTGTTTCTGGTATCAGCTTTCGGCCCGCTGAAGTTTACAACAGGTAATATCAATTTGGTATAATTTTTCGGCCTTAGGGCATTTCAGCGATACCAGACGTAAGCCAGACGTATATTTATAAATTCCTCAATGCTTTCATTGACGTTTAAATCCATATCGAATCCCAAATATTCTGGAAAAAAATGTCATAAAGCATATATATTTCCAATGAACAAGTTTACCTAAAAACTGCAAATGGTAAAATAAATAGAATACTCGGGCGCTATATTTTCCACGGAATCTCGGTCTCTTGTTGATTTTTTCCCTCGGCGCTTTCGCACCTCGGGTAAAAAATAAACAGGGAGATCTCGATTCCACGGAAAATATGATGCCGCCCTCATGCACTATTTCATAATCTTCCCTGGAAAACTCGAAAGATTATTGCGAGCGAGCGCGAAGTGCTCGCTCATCCTTCCGTGGTGCATGGGCAAAATTTGAATATGAGCGGCACAACCCGGCCCGGGCCGGCCCGGCCTGGCCCGTGGCAACGCTTTTGAGAAGCTAATATCTCTGCAACCGCACGTCCGATTGACAAACGGGATTATTTGCTGAGCAGTCCCATCCAACCTACCCTGCTTGAGACCAGTACCGACTCACGTGGATGACTACCACTGTGCGTGACGCGTGTTGGAAAAGTGTGTTCTCAACAAACAAAAGACTCAGCAACGGCTGGGCAGATTGTGTGTAAATTTGGTGTGTGGTTAGGGACCTCTCAGCCGCCAATTTCCCACAAGTCGGGTGGGGTGCCTCTGTACGTGCACACGTGCGCACTTTTTTGTATCTAAAAAAATACTTGCCCGATCGAGTTGAAATTCACCATACATTCCCTTCACGCTCGCTCGTTCATCGCCAACTACGGCGCCTTACTGGTATATATCTTTAGAAGAACCCCTGCGACGTCGGTGAGCTTTCGACAAGTGCCGAGAACTTTGCTTCTAATTCAACTGTAAGCAATCCGATCTAGCTAGTGGTCGGCATTTCTCAGCCGGACGTGGGCGGCATGGGCTAAATACAGGGTGTACTGGACAACTAAAGCCGGACGTGGGCGGCATGGGAAGGACACAGGGTGTACTGGAAAACTAAAGCCGGACGTGGGCGGCATGGGCAGGACACAGGGTGTGGTGTACTGGACAACTAAAGCCGGACGTGGGCGGCATGGGCAGGACACAGGGTGTACTGGACAACTAAAGCCGGACGTGGGCGGCATGGGCAGGACACAGGGTGTACTGGGCAACTAAAGCCGGACGTGGGCGGCATGGGCTGAATACAGGGTGTACTGGACAACTAAAGCCGGACGTGGGCGGCATGGGCTGAATACAGGGTATACTGGACAACTAAAGCCGGACGTGTACGGCATGGGCAGGACACAGGGTGTACTAGGCAACTAAAGCCGGACGTGGGCGGCATGGGCTGGGCACAGGGTGTACTGGACAACTATAGCCGGACGTGGGCGGCATGGGCTGGACACAGGGTGTACTGGACAACTAAAGCCGGACGTGGGCGGCATTGGCTGGACACAGGGTGTACTGGACAACTAAAGCCGGATGTGGGCGGCATGGGCTGGACGCAGGGTGTACTGTACAACTAAAGCCGGACGTGGGCGGCATGGGCTGAATACAGGGTGTACTGGACAACTAAAGCCGGACGTAGGCGGCATGGGCTGGACACAGGGTGTACTGGACAACTAAAGCCGGACGTGGGCGGCATGGGCTGGACTCAGGGTGTACTGGACAACTAAAGCCGGACGTGGGCGGCATGTGCTGGACACAGGGTGTACTGTACAACTAAAGCCGGACGTGGTCGGCATGGGCAGGACACAGGGTGTACTAGGTAACTAAAGCCGGACGTGGGTGGCATGGGCAGGACACATGGTGTACTGGACAACTAAAGCCGGACGTGGGCGGCATGGTCTGGACACATGGTGTACTGGACAACTAAAGCCGGACGTGGGCGGCATGGGCTGGACACAGGGTGTACTGGACAACTAAAGCCGGACGTGGACGGCATGGGCTGGACACAGGGTGTACTGGAAAACTAAAGCCGGACATGGGTGGCGGCAGCCGAGCCCCACAAGGCAGACCGGTGCAGTGCAGCTGGTTTTGGGGTAGGTCAGGACACCACTAATCCGTGGCTCGTTAATCCGGACTCTGTACTCCCTGCTAATGTCCGTGTGGTCGCAACATCTTCATGCTAACCATCGGGATGAGCAGGAGGATAAGCAGCACATTGCATACGAAACAAGACAGCACACGACCATGCGGGTTCTATGCGGAACGAGTCACGATAAAAGACGAGGAGAGAAAGTCTTGCGCGCCTCCATAATCTTGTCTGCATGACGCTGACAACTTGATCAATGATAACTGAAGCGTAACACCAGACTTATGCCTGGATCCCGAAGTTGGATCTTGAATCCCAGTGGATCCCTCGGCATAAAATGCATGCAGATCTTAGATCCCAGTGGATCCCTCTGCGTACAATGCATGAAGATATGGGATCCTCCTGGATCCCTCGCCGTAAAATGCTTCAGGATTTGGGATCTTTGTGGATCCCTCGTCTCAAAATATAGCAGGATTTGGGATCTTTGTAGATCCCATGGCATACAATATATCAGGATCTGGGATCTTTGTGGATCCCTCGGCGTAAAATAAATGTAGATATGGGATTTTTTTAAGATCAAACGCCTTAAACAGGATATAGGATCTTTGTGGATCTTTCGGCTTGCTATGCATGTATATATTGGGCCTTTGAGAGTCTCTCAGCTTCCTGGTTAGCTTGGATCTCAGTGGATCTACAATCTAAACGAGCCTCAGATCTTGAAACACACACAAACACAACACAAACACAAACACAAATACAAATGCAGGGACTGACATCAAAATGTGTGGTCTCTATGTTGCGTATGTAGTATGTACTATGTATATAATTGATACCTGCAAATTACCCTGTACCTACCTATTAGCAAACATAGAGATTATAATGAATTATCCCATATGATCAAATTAGCAAGAAGTAGGTACCTTATTAAAGGAAATAGTTCACCTTCAACATGGGTTTTGAACCGAGTTAGCAGTTTGTAGCCCATGTTGGGAAACCCCTATCTGCAAGTTTTCTGGACTGAAAAGACTCTCCAGCCGAATATATTTGATTTTTTGGTGAAGGAATGCGGTGCTGACGAAAGAATGCGGTGCTGACGAGGCCTGGACAGAGGCTATACGATCAGCCAATCAGCTTGCAGCTGGTGCTAGCAAGCGAACCGCCGGCCGCCGGTTGGCACTTCTCTAATGCGAGTATATCCTTACGCGACTACTTTCGAATATGATTGGTTGGGCCATTTATTTCATTACGCGTGACGTCAGGACTCTGACTCAGAGAGTATGCATATAGTTTTGATAACATTAATAATTTACGACCTCCTGTCCTGAATCGGCGCGATATAAGGCCATTTTTGACAATATTACAAATAATTTGTATTTCAAAATGCAATTAAACCGTGTTTGGAAAGATGTTTCAAGGTGAACTATTTCCTTTAAGGTACCTACTTCTTGGTTATTTAAGACTTATGCCTGGATCCCGAAGTTGGATCTGGGATCCCAGTGGATCCCTCGGGATAAAATGCATGAATATATTGGATCGCAGTGGATCCCTCTGCGTAAAATGCATGAAGATATGGGATCATCCTGGATCCCTCGGCGTAAAATGCTTCAGGATCTGGGATCTTAGTGGATCCATGGTCTCAAAATATATCAGGATCTGGGATCTTTGTAGTTCCCTCAGCTTATTGTGTACCTGGATCTGGTGTCCCATGTGGATCCTGGGACACAGGGCACAGATCCGGATCTCAGCTGGATCCCGGGATCCTGGTAAATGTCTGCCTGGCACAATATCTAACCCGGACAGGAAACTGAATGCAAATTGTTAGCGTTCATACTGAATGAATGAATTAAATGAATGAATGACGAATTCGTCATCCGTCACTGTTTATGAGTACCAAGTGTTGAAAACTATGAATAGTTGATAATACAGTTTTCACAAAAGATACTCTCACTGCTTTACGAGACCATTTTAGTTAGTTCAACTCTTAACTAATGCAAAGGTGAAATTGTTCAGTTTGCAATATTACTGCAATATTGTCGTGAGTACCGTAAGACTAGGACAGGGCAACAAGTGAATTCATTGTTAAAGATAATGTTTCACCTTTGTATTGGTTTTGAACTGAGATAGCCATTATCTTTGGCCGTTATTGAAATGTCGAAAATACTAAGGTGATTTTCCCCAAAACATAGCCGTTTTTAATCAATTGAATTTCCCATTTTCAAAATGGGGTCTAAGCTAGTGCCGCCGCTGATTGGCTGGCAGCCACTTTGTCAGCCAATCCCACTTTGTCAGCCAATCAGCGGCGGTCTATAGCTCAATAATGACGTCATCATCCCAAATTTAAAACCTTAATTTGTATAAAGTTAAGGAACTTTTTGAGAGAATAAATATCACTATCGTTTTCAGCAACACCTACTTCATATTTTCGACTACAACCGGCGTATATTTGACTACTTTCAGAAAGGTGAAACATTCGCTTTAACCCGCGACTTACTGGGGGGGGGGGCTATCCCCCCTCCCGTTATTTTGCAATAACTCCTAAACGAACACCGGTATCGTCACCAAACTTGCAGTACCTTCTCTCACATCAATTCTACACATGTTAGCTAAAGGAAAACTATGAGGTTATGATAGGTCAACCGGAAATTACGTCAAAGTGACGTCATGTTCTTCGGTTTTTGTTGTAAAATAATGGTGTGCGGAAAACGCTGTCAAAGGTACGATGTTTAAGATAAACTCAATTGTCTTACATTAAATTACTGGCCATAGACTGGGCTATCCAACTGCTATCTCGGATTTTTGATTTTTTTTAATTCAAAATTTTGAGAAATCCAAATACATTTTTTTTAAACAAAATTTGCAAGAAAAAAATCAGAATTATCCAAAAACCGGAATATATGTGATCGAGACGTGTGCGGTGAATATGTGGACCAAATTTGAAGTCGATATCTTCAAAAATGACTGAGTTATGACCTTTAAATTACACAAATCGACCACCTCACAGCATTACTATGCATAATAAACGCTTTTCCATTTTTGCTTTTTACTTCTATTTATATGAAACAAACAATGTTCTAAGGTCATTTGTCGCGTTCTAGACGAAAAACCAACCCATACACATGTGTTACAACGCCTAATGACCGTAATCTGCAGTTTGACCTCGTGACCTCGGATGACCTTGACCTGACCCAATGTCATAAACAGCTTAGAAAGGTACTTAGAAGTGTCAGACACACGAATCATACCGATTTTCGACAGCTTATGCGTTTAATATCGCAATTTTGCGCGACAATTCCATCCATCGAGACCTTTTGACACGGTCAAACATTTTGTACTTGACCTGACCTGTGACGTCATCGATGACCCTGAAGTCAACAATATTATGTTTCCCTTGATAAATTTGCCAGGGCTATCGAATGCCGTTTGAAGTTTTACATTCGGTCCAGTAGTTCTGGAGATCCGAGGGAGGGGGGGGGGGGGCAAAAAATAGCCCCCCCCCCCCAGTAAGTCGCGTTATGAAATATGCCCCAGTAACTCGCGGGTTAAGCAACAGGGGAGGATATGCAGATTAGTCGGCGGATGATTGTTGCGTGCTTAGTAGTCATCTAAAAGCGTACGCAATGTCGATGAACGCGTTATAGGCCTTATAGCACTCACCGATCATTTTCGGCCGCAAAATGTTCCTTTTTCATTTAGTTATTAATAATGTGTACTCTATTGTTGAATCTTTAAACATTTACTCCATTGTTTACATTAACTGTCCGCCGGTGTTGCTCAGTTGGGAGAATGCTGATTGCTGGGCCAACAATCTGACTCATCCCAGTAAGTGGGTTCGAGACGCTTCAGCGTCCACCATTTGCTCCTGGCGAGGATGACCTGCGGCCGGTGACAGAAGTGACGTTCAAGGTCAGATGAAACCAGCGTGTCCTCACTCGTTACGGGACGGAAGGTTTCGCCGCTAAATCGTGCCGATGACCTGCAATTGCTTGATGAGATTGTGGGGTCAAGGCAAGTGCTTAAATACTTAGCGAATGTTGTTACTGATATAACTTCACTAGCCGACCACACATCATTTTGAGATGAAGCTGCTGTAGACGGCTTGTTCAACATTTTGTGGTTACTCCATCAGTGTATCGTGATGTGTGCTCATACCCACCAGGCGCCACCTGTGACAATAAGATCACGAGAAACAAAGGAAAATGAACCACAGAGTCGGGTCCGATGTCTGAAGAAGCCGCCCCTCTACGGCGGGGGCGAGGACGCCTCGGGCCGGTCCCACTTCTCGGTACCAGTCACAGCGAGCGACGCCCAGGGCGAGGCGCGGCCGCCACGTGCCGCCCGTGACGTCAGCGGCGGCACGTGTTAAAGCGGCGCGGCGCCCTGACCTGTGTCAGTAGTCGTACTGTCTCTGTGTGAGAAAGGTCACCCGACCAGCCGCTCGTCCAGCCGTCCACCGCAGCTTGCAAGGTGAGCGCAGCCAGCGATAATCCGCACAACACCCGAGTCCCGGCACGCTTCATACAGCTGACCAGGCGCCTTTTGCTTTCACAAGTATGTTTTACCTTTGGTTATTTCTCTTCGCCCATCGTGCTCATTCAATTTGCTACGCTTAACATCATTCGCTGTTTGAAATTTATATTATGAATGTATACAAATCGCATGTGAATATTTAATTAATGAGACTTCGATAATCTAAGCCGATGTCAAGAATCAAACATATGGCCTACGCTTAATGATACTCAACGAAGAAAGTGGGTGTATTCTTTGCCAATTTAAATATAAATTACGGGCGGGCGGGAAGCGCCCGCAAGATCTTCCATCACCAGTTATACATGTAAACGGTCCGACCGTAGCCGAGTTTTCAGATCTGCTCATTTATTTGCAACTACCGAATGTTCTGGAATCTAGATGCACCTAAAACAAAACAAAATGATGATGATGATGATGATGATGATGATAAGGGCGCCGCAACAAAATAGTTATAAGGTTCCCATGCACACAACGAATGTCAGTGTCTTACACAAATATTATTTTGAGATTTATAAAGTTCTGCGCTTTTTGGTCCAGGAGCAGTGCGCACTGAAGTACACATCCCTATTCCACCTATGAAGCTCACAGGCAGTGTGATTAAGCTTTTAACGCGAACAATCGAAACAATGATTGGACGTTTGCAGTCCATTAAACTTCCCTCCAGCTCAGCCTTCGTCCATTAAGTGGACCGTGAATTAGAGATTGTTTCTGTAGGCTCTTACTATATGAGGTTCCCAAAGAATGCCTGTGGGAATATAAGAAAACAGTGAGAGGGAAAATGGGCTGCATGTAGGTAGTATGCGCATGAGAATATTACAGGGCGCACCATTTTCAAGGGGTCAGTATGAATCCGCTTTGAGTTATCTCCCGCAAAAATATAAATGGGTTAACAATGGGTTTATGGGTTATCAATGGGTTAAATGGGTTAACGTATCGACGTGTTTAACGGGGTAACGGGACAAGTTATCTGCCGAACAATGTAAATGTGTTAACGGACTAACGGGTTAAGGAGTGAACCTCTAGTACACTCTTATGTGTGTCTGTTCATGGGTGGCAACGTAGGAACAATTAGGTGATGACAAAACAAGTGATTCTGAGGGATAGATAATACTATTCAATTATTATTAAATTGTTGTGCTTAACATGAACACTGTGGCCATCATATCTAAAACGCAATAAAATACCAGACTGAAGCTCATACTATGTATCAGTAAAAGTATATCTGGGTTGTTTTTAAATAGCAGGAACTCATTTGTAAAATTATTTGCATAGAAATTATTTGCGACTTTTTGCCTCAAATCACAATCTTCATGATTCGAGTCAATTGGGTTGATTAATAGTTCGGGGATTTTAGAATTCCGGTCAACTTGGAACATTACAGCATTGTCAGCTAAGATCGGCAGCCGTACATCGAGGCCGTTCAAATTAGTTTGATTACGCGAGCTGCACTGGAACTTTCCCCATTTTTGCGGTCTCTCGGCCCCAGCGCCGCCGAGTCAGTTTACTGCCCAATTTTATCGGAGCTATCGAATCTGAACTCACATTTGATTAGTGTGCAATCAGCACAACTCAGCCCAGTGTCAGCTATAGGCGTCAGTGAGACGAGGTTCAACCGAACGGGGACGATGTCTGACACTATGTCCCCGCCGACCCCGTCCGGGTCGGATGGCACGGTTACCAGATCGAACCGGCACTAATGGAATGAAGCGATCGCCCGTATGGGAAGTCACTTTATAGTGAATGAAAATGATGTTATATTCAAACATGTTAGCGAACACATCCAATCCAACTGGCATCGCAAAATTATCGAAAGCATGCCATTGCAGCACATACAAGGAATGATACGTGTCCAGGTGAACGCAATTGAGCGCTAAAAATTTGAATGACACTCTTCAACGGCATCGCAAATAATTTCCTGCAGGACACAATGCGAACATAAGACATACTTCCGAGAGAAAAAGGATATTCCTGAATCTTAAATTATGCCCGCAATGCCCAATAATCTTTCGATCAACCAACAATGTTAATGGACTTAACTCCGAGCTTCCATTTATCTGAGCTTAGATGTGCAAGTATCCGCATTCCCCCCTCTATTCATCTCTCACTTGTCTGCCAAGTCATTTGAGCCTGTCTGTTGCGACAGCGCTGCTGCCCACCATCCGGTGATTGGTCTGCACGATGACCAGCGATTATACCAATTACCGTTCGCGGTGTGGGCAGCGGGGTCAGCCGAGTGCTCGGCGCACCACGGCTCCAGTCGCGCCTGTCCGCTGCAGGCCGGGCTGAAGTGCCGCGGGGACTCCGAGTACCGGGTAGAGCGAGTGGGTGGCGTCTCGAGTGTCACTCTTACCGCACACCACTGGGCGTCGACCCACATTACTTGCGTCAGTAGCGTCCCAGGTCGCCACAGTCGATGACGCGAATTAGAAAGCTATCTGATCCGACTTCGCGGCTAGGCTTTGTACAGTATAGATTGCATATTCAAGGACTGGATGGGAAAGTTTGCTATTTGATATGATGAGATATCTTCCAACTAAAGACCGATTATTTTTACCGTAATTACCGTACTACCGTACCGTATTATTTCGACCATTCTACAGTATAAACTCCCCGAGCTAATATGCTATTGCCGTCCAATATATAGACAGCACGGTATTTATATTATCCCAACTACTGTCTGCACACCGATGTATATCTACCGTGTCCGTTCAATTCCCAACATCTCGCCTCTTCATATACGGTGCATAGATTCCCCTCCAGGTCCTCTGAATGTGGTCACAGACCAGCTGACCTCTATTTTCGTCTCGCTGATGAGCTCAAGGTCACGTCGCCTGAGGCGTCCCGCTGACCAGCTGACGCGGTGGTCGCGTTTCGGAGGCGCAGATCCCCCGGCGAGATAGACCCCGATTGGGCAACCTGGGCCCCCGGACGGCGCGTCCGGACGGAGTCATGTCACGTGACAAGGTCCGCCCTACATCCCGGCCCCTGGGCCGGGATGTAGGGCGGTTTGCGAAACCGTACGAGGCGGCCGCGTCAGATCGTAGTTTACAGGCCTCGTCGTTAACCGGTCGGTCGTTATCGCACCCAGCGGCTTGCAGGCGATGTCAGGGGGAGGAGGAGGGGGATGGGAGGGGGAGGGGGATGGGGAGGGGGAGGGGGAGGGAGAGGGAGAGGGGGAGGGGTAGGGGGAGGGGGAGGGAGAGGGGGAGGGGGAGGGGGAGGGGGAGGGGGAGGGGGAGGGAGAGTGGGCGGGGGAGGGGGCGGGGGAGGGGGAGGGGGAGGGGGGAGGGAGAGGGGGAGGGGGAGGTGGAGGGGGAGGTCAGTCGCAGTGTCCAATGTCCGCCCTCGGGCTGGACACGGACGCTGCGTGCGATCCCCGCCTGGGCGGACACTGAGCCTTGTCATGTGGAAACTCTGTCTCCGGACGCAGAACTGTGCAGAACATAAACGCTCCCCAGCGGCTGCACGCAGTGAACGCACACCTGGGGAGAATCTCGGACGGATGTCCTGCAAGGCCGCCGGCCGGCGACACCTGACCCTGAGTCAATGGATGGCGCCCAGCCCCAAGTGGGGAAGGACGACCGATGAGGGTCACAGGGGGGTCACAGGCCAGGGAGGTATCGCAGACGGCCAGACGGGCCTCACCAGTGGGGTTTTATGGAAATGCGAGACGTTAGTTGCAAGATATCTCATATAAATTGGTCCGAGGCGCAATTAAATCACAGCGAGATAAACAATGAATAAAATAAGCGCCTGCATCGTTTCGTTTGGTCTTCCAAACTGAGATAAATGTATAGATAAATCGCTTTAATCCTTAAATATATAACTGGATGCCCAGTAACTCTTTGACATATATTGTCAAAGAGTTACTGGGCAGCCGGTATATGCTACTGCTACTGGTATATGCTATATGCTACTAGTCATTTGTTTTCTGTCAGGATTTTCTCATTGTTGTCTCTTGGTTAATTAAACAAATCTAAAATGAATATGAGCGTCCGAAATTGATCTAATTGTGTCATAAGTTGATTTTATTCGATTGAATTTGGATCAGCCTTGAATTATACTTTGAAATTACTCAGATCAGTTTGAGTTTAAATCATTCCAAACCCTGGTCGCGACCACGATTCTTAGAAGTCGTTAGCCTGCCATACATAATCCATCCTACATACTAAGAAGTCCATTCGTTTTGCAATGGTCCCATCACATATAAATTTAATTAAAAGTCTAGCTAAAAGCCTAGCCTAGCGAAAACCCCGGCTTACCTTCTCAGGCCCCTCTGATCTGATTTGAACTGCGTGTCAATTTTCAAGAAGCCTAAACAATTTTTTCTTCTTCTTCAGTTTGCATTGAGAAGTTATTTAAATAATTGTCATCGTAAAATTTCCTTCATTTGTCTAATAAATCCAAAACAAGTCCGTTTGGTCGACCTTTTGTCGTTTTGCTGACACGCCATAATGAAAATTGCCCGCCCTGAAACTATTCGTGGAAGCATTTAGGTGTATTATCATGCATAATTACGTTTTGATTTAAGTGCGGCCATGCGACATTGTTAGACGACCGCGGGTTCCGCTGTCACCATGACCAGTTTCCATTGATCGCCCTTGCATAATTTACCCATGCAACACGCCCTCAGCAAATTGAATTTCTGTATGACGACATGCATCAAACGAAAGCTGCACCCCATTGCACTGATGCAAACCCTACTTTTAGTATTGCCACGGCATCTGAGGCTCTTCCAGGACAGGACATTGGACAGGCCACCTGGCCATTTTAGCATGCTGCCGTCCACTGGAAAGCCCGCGAGGTCACTCAGGTCGCGAGCCGTGCGAGATATGGTAACGAGGGCATCTCAGAGACATATCGGACGTCAGCCGGACAGACCTCCAGGGCGCACAGCTCTGATGTGGAGCTGATGTGGAGCTGTACGTGACGAGAAACTCTGACACTGTGGCCCGGACGGTCACTCCTACTGACCGAGACGTGGCCCGGCCGGTCACTCCTACTGACCGAGACGTGGCCCGGACGGTCACTCCTACTGACCGAGACGTGGCCCGGACGGTCACTCCTACTGACCGAGACGTGGCCCGGACGGTCACTCCTACTGACCGAGACGTGGCCCGGACGGCCACTCCTACTGACCGAGACGTGGCCCGGACGGTCACTCCTACTGACCGAGACGTGGCCCGGACGGTCACTCCTACTGACCGAGACGTGGCCCGGACGGTCACTCCTAATGACCGAGACGTGGCCCGGACGGTCACTCCTACTGACCGAGACGTGGCCCGGACGTCACTCCTACTGACCGAGACGTGGCCCGGACGGTCACTCCTACTGACCGAGACGTGGTCCGGACGGTCACTCCTACTGACCGAGACGTGGCTCGGACGGCCACTCCTACTGACCGAGACGTGGCCCGGACGGTCACTCCTACTGACCGAGACGTGGCCCGGACGGTCACTCCTACTGACCGAGACGTGGCCGTCTCAACTGGTGACGTGGCCCGGACGGTCACTCCTAGTGACCGAAACGTGGCCGTCTCCACTGTTGACATGACCCACTCAGCACTGTCGCAGCCGAGACGCTGTCGAGACACAAGTTCAACAGGGCTGGACAAATAGGCACGACACCTTGTAACATCGACCTTGGTTCTATTCACAGTGGTCGATAGTGACCAACCCCATGTTGGAGATACGATACCTACGATGTAACTTGGATGCAGCTTGGATGATGTTGGTCGGTAACGGGTTAGATTGACATTGGGGATATGACCTGAGTGGTCACGGGTCATCTCCTGGTGGTATTCCTTCCTCTAGCTGATTAGCGATTTTAGCGGCCGACAAATATGTATGGTATTCCTCAACCAGTACCTACCTGTAAGCCAATGCTGATTTGTCTTGACTCTTGAGTCTTTACTCCATATTGGTCATGCTGGCGTTAGGCTTTGACGTCTTCAACGCCATAAAGATAATTGCATTTGTTATTACAGAGCCCATATATTCACAGCAGTAGTGACTAGTGTGCACTTTGATATGCTAAGTTTGCTAACGATAAATATTTTCGTCTAAGTTTTGTAATTTTTGTAATCGTTCGTCGAGCGACTCGCTGGCGGTTGGAC
This sequence comes from Chirona hameri, assembly GCA_036785665.1. Classification (NCBI taxonomy): domain Eukaryota; kingdom Metazoa; phylum Arthropoda; class Thecostraca; order Balanomorpha; family Balanidae; genus Chirona; species Chirona hameri. The sequence goes on along the minus strand of JAXIVJ010009526.1, from coordinate 27,046 downwards.
AGCCTTGTGAAATGTGACATGTCTTGTATTGGTTCAACTTCTAAGATATAGAGTAGGAAAATTAATATTTTTTCATTACCATCTTCAACTGTCATCGAAAATTAGTTGAGTTTGTTTTATTTTCATGTTTGCTCAGCGATTGCGATGTGGAAACGAGATCCTATAACCCAACATTTCAATAATGAGAACAACGAAAACACTTCCAATGTATGCCTACATTTGTATTTTCAGGACTAAAATTTCCAAAGGTTTTTGTTTGTGTTTAAGTCGGATCTAGGAGACTATGTGATAGGTCATAGGACGCTCTATATAGAATAGGGCCGTATACTTCGCTTGGTGGATGTACGCCACCACCGATGCTTTGCGGAACAGCATACCCTCAACGTGTTGCGTTGGCATGCTACCATGCCAAACAGCCGAGCCTCGCACTGACCCGCCGGTGGCGTCATCTATTGCAGAATGGTTTCGCCCGTATCCTGGGCGCTGCTGCTAGTCGGCGCCACCGTCGCGTCGGCCGACCCCGACTTCTACTCGGCCTGGTGTCCGTGTCAGACAGAGAGCGTCTGCCCAGACTACTACGGCCGCTTCAGCTTCCACGACGACGTCCAGATCTTCGGCCAGGTGCCTGCCTGCAAGGACGCCACGCTGGTGCGCTGCTGCTCGGCCTACAACATCCCCGAGGGCTTCGACCCGGACCACCACGTGCAGTACTTGCCCGAGCAGGTGGACTCGCAGAGTGAGGTGGTGCAGAATGCGCTGGCCTTGCGCAGGTCCACTGTGGAGGAGATCCACGACTTCAAGGTGAAGCAGGAGAAACTGAAGCGCGACATTGCTAACGGCATCGACAACCCGAACCCTCCCTGCGGCTGCTATACAGAGGGCACCTGCCCGGGCCGCTACTCCACCAAATCCACCGGTCGTGACGTCGGCTGTCTGGCCGGCTTCGAGACGTGCTGTTTCCTGGACGACCCGTGGCCCAACTACCAGGTGACCAACCTGACCATCTCGGCGCCCTGCTCCATCGCCAAGGGGTGCTCGCGGTTCTTCGGCGCCTCGCCGTATGATATCTCGTTGTTCGGCCCTCTGGAGCCTTGCTACCTGGGACAGAACCGGTGTCTGGACTACCTGACCGAGGGGTCCAGCCCGTCGGCGTCTATTGTGAGACCGGACCCGCAGCCGCAGCCGACCAAACAGCGTCCCAGCTACGCCCGCCCCACTGCCGCTCCCACCCCCCGCCCGACCTACGCCCCCGCTCCCCGCCCGACCTACGCCCCCACTCCCCGCCCGACCTACGCTCCCCGCCCGACCTACGCTCCCCGTCCGACCTACGCTCCCCGTACGACCCGTCCCACCCCCCGCCCGACCTACGCCCCGGTTCCCCGCCCCACTTATGCTCCCGCCCCGCGCCCCACCTATGCCCCTGCTCCCCGCCCTACCTACGCTCCCGCCCCGCGCCCCACCTATGCCCCCGCCCCACGCCCCACCTACGCCCCCGCCCCTCAGCCCACCTACAGGCCCACCCGGAGGCCCACCTACCGCACCACTCGGCGCCCGACCTACCGGCCCCGTACCACCGCGAGACCCACCTACCGCACTACGGTGCGCACCACGTACCGTCCGCGCACCACCCAGCGGCCCGTCTACCGCCCGTCCACCACCACCTACCGCACCACGACGCGCAAGCTGCCCCAGCCCGAGGTGGCCGACAGCGGCAGTGACAACATCTTCGACATCGTGGCCAACGGCGCCTACCTGCCGCCGTCCGCCGAGTTCGGCAGTCCCGAGGAGCGGTCCGAGGACATCAACATCGAGTTCGCCCTGCCGTTCTAGGCTCACTCGTCGCGCGGCTGCCATTTGAGCGGGATGAATTGGCACAAACGGGATGCATTAGTTCGCCAAATTGGTTGTCATCATTATCAGGTCAATTCGAGATTCGAGATTTAGAGGTATAGAGATTAAAACTTGTATTCAATGAACGGTAAACTATTTTCATCGTCTGAATCTTTAAATTCATATATTTCAAGTCTTAACTATTGATGTGAAAATTTTGCACTCGTTAAATGCTACCGCAACTGAAATATTTGTTCTCTGGAAAAAGGTTGCGTGCTTGATAGTCGAAATTGAGGAAAGCAGATTATAAGTTATAGTGGCCTGATGGAACTTCTCTGAGCGTATATTTAATTGCTCACTTTGTGTAGGGAGGATTGAAATGGTAGCGAACTTTTGTGATCGGTTATGCCGTATTTATCGGTTCACATGGCGTCTGGCAGGCCCTTGTGAAGGGAAGGCTCGCGTTGGTTTGAGGTGTATGTGTTTGTGAGATATCGGAGATTATGAGAGTGTGCTGTGAGGGGGCGCCGGTTGATGCTGCGTGATGATTGCGCGCGGACGGCTGCATGTGGTGGTTTAATTCTGAGGGGTACCTATGCGTGTGTGTGGCTGTAGTTGTGTGCTGCTGGGTAGCTCTAGCGTTGCAATCGGAAACGCGTCTACATCTCTTGATCTGATCAGGCGTTAAAGTCGCCGCAAACGCGTGGCGCAAGATGGGATGTGAATGTAATCCGAGGGAGGTCTGAGAGGCTGACCGAGGAGCTCGCGCCCGGAGCTCACCAGGGAAGGCACATTAGTATTCTTTCAACCTGATGTCGATGGAATATTGATGTGAACCCCGCACTGTGCCACACATGGAATGGATTTCACAACCATTGCGCCAAGGTTGTCAAGTGCCATTGTGTTTAGAGTGAAGAAAGTGGTGTATGGGTGTGTGTGTTGAGTAGGGATGCCTGAAGCCTTCGAGCGAGCTTCCTTTCAAGTGTGCCATTGTGATTGTAGCAGGGAAAGTGTTGTACGTTGTGAACCGAATAGTCCTGTCCAAAACGCTTACAGAACATTGTCCCCATTGATATGTTTGTCCTTCGCCAAATTAATTAAGGTGGAAACAAAATGCCTTGGTGTTTCTGAGACAATCTTCTTGAGCAGAGTCACGGGTGTAAAAGCAAATCGATGCTCACAATGAATGGTCAAAATTAATGAATCCCGCGTGCAGGCAATGCAATTACAGTAATTGTTGTCTAGCACAACTATGAAACGCTTTGCACTCGGTAATTAAATACAGACACGTGAGGAAACATTGGATGGGAATAACAATTAAACGTAACTTAATTTACATACGTCTTACATCTCGGAACAGTTGCATAACAGATGCGTCAATTTAAATAATCATGGCACTCAAGAACGACAGGTAAATAATACAAAACACACACTAAAAATGAGCATGTTCATGTAGTCAAGAGCAATAAAGTGCAACATAATATAGCTCATTGTCATTTTGGGGGCGTTAAATAACCCAGGGGGTCGGTGCGCCTTAAAACCCAAATGAGCAAACATTTTGTTTTTGTAATTTGTATTTCTCTACAGTTCATTGGTGAAACAGGAAAGTACTTCCATTCCCTCGCATCCCTACTGCGTTAGAAACTGTTTTCTTACACATAACTTACACTGTAATTCAAGATACGAGTTGAAATTGGAAGCACATTGGGTTCCACCATTCGTCGAAATTTGAATATCAAATACTTCTATTGTTGCGCCTTTAGATAAAATCAAAAGCATCTTTCAAGCTCGCATTACTTTACACGTATCATGTACATATTATTTTGCTCTTTTTTGGAACGTAGGAGTAAACATCAACATCAAATTTCAGTTTGTATATTATGGATCAATAAACCATTACACAATTAGCTCCCTCCCCCTGTACCTCAGTTGGAACGGCGCTGGACTTCTGACCTGATCCGGTGTGGCAGCCCGGGTTCGAGTCGCTTCGGCGCTCGCTATTTGCCCCTGACTGGGATGGCCTGCGGCCGGTGGCAGCGGTCGCACTAAAGTTCAGGTGACGTCAGAGGGCGGGGTGGACCGTGTCCAGGTTCTTCGGGCACGCACAACTTTTGTTTCTAAATCTGCCGTCTACCAGGAATTGCGCGATCAGATGGTAGGGGTCAGGACCTGCGGAACAAGCTCCACTTTGCGCGGGTCCTGACCTCGGGAATCCATCCATTCAAAAGGTGCGGACTAAATTCATAAATACAAAAAACGATAGTGAAGTGTACTAGTGTAACGATGCTTACATTTTTGGTTCGGACTACAGCTAAATTTTCCGCCGCTCAGCACCTGAACCCGGGCGGAGGTGCAGATATGATACAAATACCGTCAGCCATGTTTCGAGAAGAAACAAATTAATTAGCCGACCAGCCTCGCCATCCAAGACGTGTTAACACCGCCAGCAGGTCACCGACACCCGACCCTCCCACCCCCTCCTCCCCATCCCACTTGCCGACAAGGACGCGTAACGACCCCCAGACGCACCTGTATATACACACCCCTCCCCCGTTCGAAGGGGGCCTTAGCAGAGTGAGAGACAGAGGAGCCGGCTGTCGGCAGCTGTCGGCCACCGGCCCTGTCACCCGACAGCCGCCTGTCACCTGCCCCCTGCCGTCCGCCGGCACGTCGTCCACCGGAGTCGCGTAAACAAAACCGCCGGCGGGCCCTTTCT
>JAXIVJ010009526.1:0-17500 GCA_036785665.1 Chirona hameri | reverse complement strand
CACCGGAAGAGAAGGTCAGATTACCGCTGATCCACGAGAGATATCCCTAACGATTCAAGAATGAAGTCACCGAGATAAGCCTGCTTGAATACAAGACTGACGAGTGATGGAAGAAATGTAGCAATGTTGCAGAGACTAGAAAGAAGCAGCAGCCAGATGCAATGGAAATACAAATTGGGAAGCGAGCCTATACGGGAAAAGCGCAGGAGGCAATTCACCAAAGTGGCAGTTCAATCAGCGCGTATCAACTGTCAGCAACGGTCGCCATCGTCACTGCGGCCACTGCTATCGTGCCGCCTGGCTGGATGCTGTCGCCGCAACTGACGGCTGCAACTTCCGCTCACTGTACCGCTAACGCGCTGCTAAGATCTGCCCCTGTCAATGGCTGATAGCGGCCGCTGCCGCGGGCAGCGGCCACGGCCGATGACGACTGGGGTCGACCAGCGGGCAGCTGTCGCGCGGCTGACCGCTGACAGCTGCCGCGGATGTTAACACCTGCCGCTGATGCGGATATCTGCCTCGTGCGCTACCGCTGACAGCGGCCGGCTGCCACGGGCCGCTGCCACTTGCCGCTGATGACTGGGGTCGCCCGGCTGGCCGTCGATAGCTGCTGCTGCCGCTGACGACTGTGGTCGCCGGAGTCTGCTGCCACGGCCCGCTGACGACTGCCGCTGACACGGACAGCTGCCGCCGCCGCTGACAGCTGCTGCCACTGCCGCAGAGTACCGCTGCCGCTGGCGGGCCGCCCGGCAGGCGGCCGTGGCGGCCATTCTTGTGACATGTGACGTAGCTGCGGGCCTAACGAGCCTTGTGGAGGAAATTGCGAACTGATTCGTGTGTGCCACTGGGTTATGTAAATATGTTTTAAGGATACTGGGGAGTATTAGCGGAAGGCCATGTGTGTAACCCAGGACGGGAACTGTTAATAACGACTGATGCGCTGATGACAGCGCGGGGTATTGTCGGGAGCGGGTAGGGAAAAATTCCACGTCTCGGGGGTGACTAATGTACTCTCCCCAGGATAATCGGCCTATAAATCCCACAGACCCTTCATCCTCCCATCTCACGTCATCCCTAGCAGGGCCAGACAGTACAGGCGCAGCCGCATCGAAATAACGACAGAAGAACCAAGAAGGCTGTGGCAGGGTTATGCGACCATTCTACCGGCACTCAACCGTGATGATGGACCCACCCGTTCAAGTATAAGAGCTGTTTGGAACAAGCGAGTCGCGGGATGAATCAAAAATTGTGAGGACACAAATAAAAGAAAGGGGTCTTAATGTAACGATGCTTACATTTTTGGTTCGGACTACAGCTAAATTTTCCGCCGCTCAGCACCTGAACCCGGGCGGTGGTGCAGATTTTTTTTTCAATTTGTATTTATCAATCATCTGCAGCACACAGACATACACACACCTACACACACCTACACACACCTGCACACACCTACACACACACCTACAATCACCTTCCAACGACTAGCATCAACACATTTAGTTTTCCGTCCTATACTTCCCTCTGGTCTCTCCCTCATCCACCATCTCACAACAGGTCCGAGCATACAAGCTCATCACTCCTACCGCACACCAGCATTGCGAGAATGCTCGAAATAGACTGTCATACACAGGGAGAGACATAATCATGTCTCCCTCATTTACTTCATCGCACATTCGCTAGCGCATTATCTATGCCTCCCCATATTTCATCGAACTTTCTTATTTCACAACGACTCTGTGCCATGCATTTCTTATTCATAATGTCAATCTTAAACTTGACCGTGAACAATTTCACACTAAGGTTTATATGTTTTGATATCATGCTTTTTCCTACAGATATAACCTGATTCATGACCATGTTATCAGATACACCAAAAATTATTTTCCTCGAGTTAAATGCTACTATGCTAGTTACTATGTCTAGGTTATTAATGAAACTTGCAATATTTTTCCAAAAATAATTTACTTCTTTGCAATACCAAAACTTATGTTCTATGGTATCAATGTGTGCTGTGCACCTGCAACACACTGGTGAATCCTTGATGCCCATTATATGCAACATTTTGTTGGTAGCGACAATTTGTGTAATTATTTTATAACTTAAAATATGATAGTAAACAGACGAATTTGTGTAAATTGACAGATATATATCTGCCCAGTTTACTTCCCCATATTTTACTTCCCATCCCTGCTCCCAAGAATTTCTGATTTTTTTAGTGTGTTTTTGTAATATAATATTATACAAATATTTGGCTCCTTTTTCTTTACTTAATACGAACTCCACTTGTGGATGGATAATAGGGTATTCAGCTCGCACTTTCCATGGTATAGATTTCCATTCACGCGATAAGCTCCTAATCAATCCAATGTAATCTAAGTACGATCCACCTAGCTGATACATTTACTTTACCTGCTGAAATGATAAAATATGTCCCAAATCGTCCACAATGTCACTAAGATAGTATAGACCTCTTTTTCGCCAGGCCTTAATACAAGTTGTTTTGTGTTTTGTTACATCAGAGTACCACAAACCGCATCTGTTCATATTCTCAGCGTCAATCTTTATTCCACTACTTACATTGGCGAAGGCTCTTAAGACTTCGGCCCAAAAAGGGTTGAATATTTGTTTGGCCAATTTCGCAAGTGAATCGCTATTCATCTCCCATAAATATGTACCTTCAGAGACAGTTTCTTGAAACAGTGAAGTCCAACTATGTTTTGATTGTTTTTCCCTTCGTACCCATGTCGCTTCAAGAGCTTCGACATACGTCTCAACTTCTATCATTGCAAGACCTCCCTCGGTATATGGTTTACAGATACTCAATCGCTTTAACCGATCCACTTTCCGCCCCATATAAAGTGAAACATAATGGTTTGCAATCTTTTCAAAAAATCCTTAGGTGGTTTTGGGAGAGAGACCAGTATATGAGTAAGTTTTGGCAAAAGAAGTGCTTTAACCAAGACTATCTTTCCCCTCACAGTTATATGTCTCCTTTTCCAACTATTCATTATTGACTGTATGAGTCTCAATTTACTTTCGAAATTTTCTTCGTGGGCGTCCTTCTCATCATTTGTAAACACAACTCCCAAAACTTTCAGCTGTTTAGTCCATTTGAAATTAAAGTTTCCATCCATCACCTCACATTCCTGCTCACTTGCACCTACCCAAAAAGCCTGTGTTTTTTAAAATATTTGGCTTAAGGCCAGAGTATTTTGCAAAAATCCCTAAGTCGTGAAAAAGCGCCCTGCACGAGTTTACACTTCCATCCAAAAAGCACAGCACATCATCGGCATAGGCAGATATTTTGTACTCCATATTACCGATCTTAACACCTTTGATATTATCATTGTTTCGTATCATTTCCAGTGCACATTCTATAACAATCAAAAAGATGTACGGACTTAACGGATCACCCTGACGGCAGGATCGCTCCGGCATTATCTTGTCCGATATATGACCGTTATACACTAATCGCGAGTATGACCCGATGTAGAGCATATTGAACCACTTCTGTGTTGATTCAGGAAAATTTCGTCTTTGCATCACCATCCTCGCAAACTCCCAATCAACGGCATTAAAGGCGTCCTCCATATCCAAGCTCACAAAAAGAGCACTCCTTTTTTCTTTTTTCAACTCCTGCATCAAATCGTATGTTAGACGAGTGTTGTCACCAATAAATCGACCCTTCATAAAGCCTGTTTGATCCTTGTCAACTATTGATGGTAACAGATTCCTGATTCTATTTGCTATCGCCGCAGCAATGATTTTATAACTTACATTTAGCAGAGTTATTGGCCTATATGATTTAATTTCCGATCGCGGTCTATTCGATTTCGGCACAAGCGTGAGAATCCCTTCGCGTAGCGTCAAGGGGAGAACTCCAGTGTCGACACATTCATTTACCATTTTAAAGAAAAACATTTTTAAATCACCCAAAAAATGGTGGTAAAATTCTACAGAAAATCCGTCTGAACCAGGACTTTTTTTGTCATTGTTTTCAACGCTGCCTCAAAGCTCTGCTAGGTCCAGTGGCAACTTAAGAGAAGCTTTCTCCTTGTTACTGATTTGCTTTATATGGGCACTACTCATGAACTGCTCCGTCCACTGCTCCTTCGGACGTTCTCTAAACATTGCCGTAAAATATTCTACAAGCCTATGTATAATCTTACTTTGACTCGTTATGAACCCACCTACTCCATCTTCAAGAGACGCAATAAGTTTGGCCGAGAATGCCCGTCTTTCCAAGCTAAGAAAGTATGCAGTTGACCTTTCCCCTTGTTCATGCCATATTGCTCTAGAGCGTGTGATAATACCTTCTAGTGTGCCTTTCCTGATTTGTTCAAGCTTCTCTTTTGCTATCTCTAAATTAGTGATCCTCTCCTGATTTGGTCTACATTGTACTATTTCCTCGAGTTCCTCGATTTTTTTTATAATATCATGTTCTTCTAATTTCTTACGACGGCTTCTATAAATCGCAAATGACACTGTAGCAGTTCTCATATTCAATATAATTGTTTCCCAAAAAGAAGACCAACTTATATTTACTTCAACCTCGTGAGGATCCTGCCGAACAAATTCTTCTGCATATACAGGTAAAGCATGTATCAGAAGAGTTCATAATGGTCTTTCTAACTGTATCAGAATAATCTTCACACTGCAAAAGCGAATTATTCATTTTAAAGAAACCCTTTCCCCTCGTATGCTTCTGTATATCTATTTTCAAAGTTACCATGGAATGATCTGTGCGGTAGCCAGGTATAATTTTTTCCTCAGAAACATACGGAATAAGTCCTCGAGAAATAATGAAATAATCTAATCGCGCTTGCTTGATAGCGGAACCCGTATTCCTCCAAGTATATTTCCTCTCGTCGCCATTCCTTTCTCTGAATATGTCTACCCAACCGTTGGCATCCATTAAGCTTAATAACACGTCTCTGGCTCTTGTGTTATTTTCCAGTACATAATTTGCGGTATCCAAAACGCCATTCAAAGCAAAGTTGAAATCTCCTCCTATGATCAATGGTGTGCTTTCATCTCCTACCTCCTCGCACATCTTCCCTAACTCCTCATAAAATGTTGGACTATCCTCATTTGGACCGTATACATTAGCAAAAATTAATGTTTGTGTATCATTTATAATTACCTTAGCTATAATATAGTTTCCACCCACATCTATCATGGAATTACAGACCTTAATTTTAACTCCCTTGGTAAGTATCGCCACTCCTCTCGCATTGCTCCTATAGGACGCAATAAGGATGTCTGTGCCCGAAGCGTTTCGGAATGCGTTCTCTTTTCCTCGCTCACAATATATGTCCTGCAGCATATATATGTGAAAAACACTTTTTCTCAAGTAATTGAAAACATCACGTCTTTTACGATAATTACCTAGACCTCGACAATTTAAAGTGCACATATTAATTTCGCTCATTGCTTATCGACTGTTTTAGAATCTATGAATGAGAAATGCGCGTCACCTGTCAGACAAAATAATTACACTCGGACATAACATATCACAAGCCATAATAATCAGATAACTTATAGTGACAAAACAATAATGACCAACATCCGATGAAAAAGCAACCATTTTTTACCCCTGACAGCAGCAAATCTCGATACGCACGCTAAGGCTCTGGTAAACACGAGATACCTTATATATAATATAGTTCATGTTCTGGCTACAACACACATAAACAGTTCTCTTCTCTCTCACATGACACCTAAACATGCTGCCAGGCGCAATCTGTCCCTTTGAACCGTCCGATATCCCCTGCGAATATGTCCCCTCGGTTTCACAACTAAGCTGCTTTAGACGCCTTTATTATGCTTTCCGTACCCCGCCACGAACCTGTGTATGTCCCCGCCATAACGACTACGGACCCCAGTCGCATGCGCCGCAGTCGATCCAAGGAGATTATCCGTCCGAGCGACGGGCGGCACAGCGTCAGTGACCGCCCGGCTGCTGCTGCCGCTCCCTCTCGAGCCGTCGCCGCCACCGCCGATGAAGCTGCCGCTCCCTCCCGTTGCCGGCCGCCACGGGTCTGTCCTCTTGAAGACAGAACCGGTTGAGAGCTCCGAAGCTGGTACCCCGTGAACTGCCGGACCAGCGCCGTCGTCGCCACCGCCGATGAAGCCGCTACCACCGCCCGGTGCCGGCGGCCACGGGTCTGTCCTCTCGGAGACGAAGCCGGTTGGGCGACCCGAAGCTGGCGCCCCGAGGACTGCCGGTCCAGAGCCGTCGCCGCCCTCACCCGGAGCCGGCCGCCACGGGTTCGTCCTCTCGGAGACGGAGCCGGTTGGGCGCCCCGTAGCTGGTGCCCCGTGGACTGTCGGGACCGGCCCGGGCTGAGGATAGTCTCCAGCAGCCCTGGTCTGGTCTGCGGGCCGCTGTTGCATCCACTCAGCACTCTCCCCGTCTCCGCTTGGAGTGCCGATATGTGGCGGACGGGGCCGTTCCATCGATCTCGGTGAGAAGCCCGCAGGAGCCGGAACCGCTGCGCCATCCATCCCATGTACACCTCCTTGAGACCTTATAGATGGCGCGTCGGGCTGTTGCACTGGTGCTTCCGTCTGTTGGCACGCAGCCCGCTCAGCCAGGTGCCGCATCAACCGCTCCATGGCAGCAGCTGAGCGCACAGGGTGCGGTCGGTCTCGCTGGCCGACGACCACGAACACTGTTCCCTCCTTGGTGAACACCGTGCTGATCTGATTTCCGCGTTTCAGCTGCATTACGTCATCAAATATGCGTTGTCTGGAAGGCGTGAGGCGCTCTCGGATGTAGAGACCACTGCCCCGGAGTCTGGTCTTGTTTCAGACCATGAAATAACGATCCGATCCAGCTGCCACGGTGTTGAAGCGGACTTGGATCTGCCTTTCCTTGCGCTGCACTTCTCCAACTTGGCGTAACCGGGCTAGTAAGTGTGACTACCCCCGTCGTAACCGGGCTAGTAAGCGTACTACCCCTCGTAACCGGGCTAGTAAGCGTGACTATCCCCGTCGTAACCGGGCTAGTAAGCGTACTACCCCCGTCGTAACCGGGCTAGTTAGCTTTGACTAGCTCCTGGTTTCGGGCTGGTAAATTTTACCAGGTCCCTAGTAAAACCGGTGGTAATACCCCTAGTAAGTTTTACTAGGGGTGGTTAGTACAGGCCTCGTAATTTTTGACACTAGCCCAAAACTAACCACCCCTAGTAACTTTTTCTCTCAGTGTGGAGTGAAGATCGGTGGTTGAGATGTGAGAAGCTGGTGATGAGGGGTGAGAGGGTGCCGCCCGAGAGGAGAAGATCTATGTCCATCGAGGGGGACCTGGAATGTACGCCGAACGATCAGGCCGGCCATGGCGCTTTGTATCGCAACGTGCAGCTCTTGTTCTCCCGACTTCCGGATGAAAATATAGGTTATGTCTATCGCGGAGCTAACCAGGTGGTGCCCAACCGCGTGGCGCTAACTCAAACGAGATCGCGACGTGCGGAGGTGTTAGGATCAGTGGCGGCGCGGTGAGGGGTGATTGCCTCCGTGCGACTGAATAAGTCCATCGCGCTCGACCAGGCGATTGCAATAAGACGACACGCGCAAGCGGCCGCAATTTAGCCAAGTAGCTCTGAGCCGCGCGACCTCGGAGTGTTATTAGGCTGTGTGGCAGGTTGAGAGGTGATTAATGGGGCCAGGAAGGGCCGAGAGCGGGTGAGCTGAGTGAAGTTAAGTCCATCGAGGAGGGCTTGCGAGGTATGCCGGCTAACAGATCTTATGTTGTTTGTGCCCCAATATGCCACACTTGGCTTCCCGACCCTCGGATAAAATTTGTAGGTCTTATGTCCATCATGAAATTCCCCAGGTCGTACCGGGCGACCAAGGAATGTCGCGGAAGGCACCATGACGTGCGGAAGGGTTAGGATCAGTGGCGACGTGGCGAGGGGTAAAGGCCGCCGCGTGACTGAACAGGTCCATCGCGCTGGCCAAGTGATTGCAATAAGTCAGCAAGCGAATGCAGCTGCAACTTAGTCGAGTAGCTCTGAGCAGCAAGACCGCGGAATTTTAATAGGTTGTGGAAACGGGTTAAGAAGAAGCGATTAAGCGGCGCAGTAAGACGAGATGTTCTGGGGTAAGAGAGCGGAGCCGCGGACCACGGAGGGGTGAGCGGCGGCCGAAACTAATCACTTGGCGGGGCGGCAATGGAGGAAATTATCGGGAGGATTAGAGGAAAAAGCGGGGAACCCCACCCGGTCAAGGTCTCTCACCCGTAAGTAATAGCACCACTGGAGGGCAGTAGACGGAAGAGGGAGATACCGGGGCGTCAACCCGTGCATTTGGATTAGTGTTTGAAAGGAGGATAAATGGGAGCGAGAATCAATGACTGTATGCCAGGATAATCGACTAAGTTAGGGACCAGTGGGAGAGTTGACGCTCAGCAATTAATTATAGGTGAGGAACCTGTTAAGATCGGGGAGATAGTGGAGGGATTGCATTTGTTGGGGTTGGGACCAGGATGAATTTGGAGGCGGATCATGGGAACCGATATGGGGAAGGGACGCCGCGACGGATCATCTGTCGGGACATACTCCGGTAGGCTCTGTCGCGGGAGACCCTGTCCTAATATCCACCAATTACCGAACTCCACATACCATCTTGATATACCTTATATCCGAGCAGTGAGAGGCCTATATGTTGACTGACGAATGGCCAGCCTCATCAAAAATAGTATGTACGAGTCCGGGCAGCGCAATTGCAACTGTTTGAAATTCATATACATCGCGGGTATTCTGAGAAGAAAAAAACGCGAAAAACAGCGGGTCGACGTTGCCGTAAATCGATCCGGGAGGTTAAGAAACCCCCGCACGCAAATTTTCGAAATGTTGCAAATTGTTGCAAAATGTTGCAATATGCTCTAAATATTGCAAATGAAGTCCTAGAGCGCTGATTTGAACGTCATTGCAATCAGCGGCCTGATCGGGTCCAGAAGATAATTTTATAGAAAAGGAAAATTTGTATTGACTTTTTTTGCAATTTTTGTTTTGATGTAATGTTGCAAAGCCCGATTGCACGCTACACTAGCACGGGTAGATACCCTATGATCATTGGCTGAGTCCTATTGCAAAAAGCACAATTGCCGCAATGCTGCGAACTGATTATAGCAGCCTCGGAGTGCAATTTTCCTCCTCGGCCACCCAGCGAAGTGCGCTCGTGTTATTCGGCTCAGACGCTGAATACATCGTAACAAGTAACAGCCGCTACAAAGACTGCAGCTGCTTATCATTATACCGATATGTCTCACTGTATTTCTTCCTTTCATGCTGCATGCCTCGTGTACTGCCCATCTCTCACGCACTGCTTCCTTTCATGCTGCATGCCTCGTGTACTGCCCATCTCTCACGCACTGCTTCCTTTCATGCTGCATGCCTCGTGTACTGCCCATCTCTCACGCACTGCTTATTACCATTTTCATCATTTTGCACCTTGTTATCGATGTTGGAAGCTCACTCCTCTCCAATGCTCCTCACTCCATATATGTATACATACACTGATATAAAAAGTTACGAGGGGTGGTTAGTTTTGGGCTAGTGTCAAAAATTACGAGGCCTTTACTAACCACCCCTAGTAAAACATACTAGGGGTAGTACCACCAGTTTTACTAGGGACCTGGTAAAATTTACCAGCCCGAAAACCATGAGCTATTCAAAGCTTACTAGCCCGGTTACGACGGGGGTAGTACGCTTACTAGCCCGGTTACGACGGGGGTAGTCACGCTTACTAGCCCGGTTACAAGGGGTAGTCATGCTTACTAGCCCGGTTGCGACGGGGGTAGTCACGCTTACTACCGCAAATACCAGGGTTCAGCGACGGTTACTAACCCTGGTACTAGGGGTATAGTAAGTGGTACTACCTCTCTTACCATGGGAATTCCCTTTATCAGCCCACTTACCACATATCCACTGCAGTTACTGCAGCTTTTGCGTGAACTATTTTTCGCCCGAATATTCCAACAGCAGGCAATTTTTCCGTAACGAGATGTATTCGTACAGTAAACAGAGTTGAAACATCTGACATGACAGTTGTGAACAGCAAACACGCAACTGATCGCCTGCTCGGGGACGCCCCCGAACAGGCGATCACCGTGTTTTGCCCCCGAGGGGCAAAACACTGTTTCAGAACCTTTGGGGGCCATGACCAATTGGCACCCGGGATCCGCCCTTGGGTTGCTGTATTGCAACAAGATGCATTCCATAAAAATATGCATGAAATAAGTTTCACATGCATTACAAAATCTCATGGGAGCAGCAAACAAAACTCTACCCCAAATTTCCTGGGAAGTTTGTTGACATTATTCAAGAATAATTGAAAGTTCGGAGATAAGACATAAAAGACATAAAAGAAAAGTGCAACAAAGAGCCTCTTGGGCCCATCCGAGGTTGCACTCCCCCTCCTCCTCCAGCAGTCTCGCCCCTTCAAATCACCTTACTCTACCTGCATAAAAGAAGGCTAATCCCACGAGTATTTATGAACTAATCCCTTCTCCGTAAAGTATTTATCTAATCTAATTTTGAAGGAAGCAAGTGTCACTGCATCAGCGACATCTCCTGGTAGCATATTCCAATGTCCTACAACCCTTCTACTGAAAAATGACTGTCGTAGCCTAGTCCTACTTTGTTTCATAATGAGTTTATGCTGATGACCTCTACCTCGATTTTGCCTATTGAACTCAAACATTCCCTTTAAATATCCAGAATGCTGACCATTTACAAATTTGAAGACTTCAATTAGATCTCCTCTTAGCCTTCTATATCTAAGTGAAAACATACCCAATTTATTTAATCTATCTTCATAAGGTAAACTACCAAGACAATTAACCATTTTTGTTGCCCTTTTATGAACTCTTTCTAACAACCAGCAATCTTTCTCATATGTTGGAGACCAGGCTTGTACACAATACTCCAAATGTGGTCTAACGTATGCACAATACAGTTTTGTTATTACCTTTTCACTCTTGTAGGAAACATTTCTGTTAATGGCCCCTAGCATTCTGAGTGTTGTTTTCCTAGCTTCTACAACCTGGTCTGACGCTGATAGTCTATTGTTTACCACGACACCTAAATCTCTTTCCTTTTCAATCTGCTCCATTTTCTGCCCACCCATTTCATACCTATGTTTACTGCTAACCCGTCCAGCGTGCATAATCTTACATTTACTAAAATTGAATTTCATCTGCCATGCTTCAGACCAGTCAACTAGCTTGTCCAGATCTGATTGAAAACATCCTGATCATGTTTTCCTCTAATAATCCTGACAACTTTTAGATCGTCTGCAAATTGCAAGACTTTGCTGTCTATACTGTTCTCAATTGCATTCACAAATATTATAAAAAGCAATGGGCCCAGGACTGAGCCCTGTGGAACCACACTGAGAACCTCCTTCCATTGTGATTGGCACCCATTCAATATAACCCTTTGCTGGCGTCCTGAAAGCCACGTTTCTATCCAATCCAGAATCTTGCCCCTGATCCCATGAATTTTAAGTTGCAGCCCCAGTCTTGTATGGGGGACTTTGTCAAATGCTTTACTGAAATCAAGAAAAGCTACATTTACAGCTGTTTACCCTGATCAAAGCTATCTGTTGCAACATCCAAAAACTCCAGAAGATTAGTTAAACAAGAACGGCCCTTCCTAAAGCCATGCTGTGTATCCTTGATGAGTTCATTTTGCTCCAAGAATTTACCAATCTTATCTTTGATGATTGATTCAAGCACCTTGCAAACTAATGAGGGCAGACTAACCGGTCTATAGTTTTCCTCTTTACTTCTATCTCCCTTTTTATGAATAGGAACAACATTTGCTCTTTTCCAATCAAGTGGAATTTTACTATCTGCAAGTGATTTAGAAAATATTATGGCTAATGGAACCGACAACTCCCTTTCAGATTCTCTTAAAAGTGGACATGGATTTCATCAGGTCCTTCTGCCTTGTTAGGCCTTACTTTCTTTAGATATTCTAGAACAAGTTCACTACTTATGCCACCTAGCTCTCCTATAGTCTCCTCTGTCTCTGGCTCAGGCTGAAGTGCTGCAATACTACTCTGGTCCTCGATAGTAAAGACAGATTGGAACTGATCATTAAGCACTTCAACCATTTCACTATCCTTGCTAACTAACGCATCATCTACTGTAGCGGACGTCACGCCGCGGCTTGATGTCTTATGTTTGTATTATTAAGTGTATTGTATTATTTAACTGCCGCGTATCTTCCTTTCACCTTCCATAGCTTTCAAGCGCGCCACAGTTGTCAACCGGCGGCCGCATTCCGCCAGTACGGCAGAATAACTTCTAGAAAAAAACGAATACATATTACCTAATGATCTAACTTATATATTGCTAATTCCATTTACCTGTCGTTCGTTTTCTTACTTCATATTTCGCGCACTACTCGTCTTATTTCGTTTCATAAAATTCTGTATGCGCGTTCGGGATTTTAGTATTCGTTCGGTACCGAATTGTGCCGTGTGTGAGCGTCCTTCTCGCCATGTGCTTCGACGCGCAAGGTCGCGCCCGCTCCGCCGACAATACAATCGTGAAGCCTCGATCGAACTCTCGATGACCAACACGACGCACGTGATCGCTACATTGGTGACCCCGACGTGATCAGTGATAGTGCATTCGACAAGTGGACATAAACTAAGTGGCGACGCACGTGCGTTCCTGAGTGTGCGTTGGCCTCGCGGAGTGGGCCCGACAGCCAAGACGCCATGCCGGTCCAGTCCGGCACCTTCAGGCTGCCTGCCTTCTCGCCGGAGGAGGCAGACCTGTGGCAAGTCGACTGCGCCTTCGACGTGGCGGGCATCGACGACGATGTCGTGAAATTCAAAATGCTGGTGGCCAACCTGCCGGTCCATCTGGCGTCCCAGGTGCGGGATGTTGTGACCGCCACACCACCGTCCTTCACCAACCTGGTGGTAGCGCTGCGCTCCAGGTTAGCGCAATCACGCGCCTCTCAACTGGAGGCACTGCTGCGTGACCAGCATCTGGGTGACCAGCCGCCCACGCAGCTGCTCCGAAACATGCGCCACATGCTGGGTTGTGCCCAAGATGACACGGGTCTGCTGCGCACCCTCTTCCTGCAGCGGCTGCCCCACACAACCCGTGCTGCCTTAGCACTGCTGGCTGAGGACACCAAGCTGGACGACCTGGCCAGTGCTGCTGACCGCTTCCACAACGCATCGCAAGTGGCAACGGTCGCGGCGGCCAGCGCCCAGCCAGCTACAGCAGTCAATTTCCAGCCTGCAGACTCTGCCTGTGGCTGCCAACATGCCAGCTCAACAGTAAACTCAGAGCTGACAGCGGCTGTGTCATCACTGACGGCCACAGTGGCACGCCTGGAGGCGTCCTTCCAGCGTCTCAACACGGACCATCAGCGCCGCAACAGGTCCCGTCCACGCAGACAGGCGACCCCTGGCGCGACGGACACTCGCCAGCTGCTGGCACTTGGTGCTGATGGCGCGCACGGATACTGCTGGTACCACCAGCGGTGGGGCGCTGATGCCCACCAGTGCCAGGCCCCCTGTACGTGGCAGGGAAACTAGCACGCCTGTCTGCGCTGGCGCCAGCGACGACAGGCCGCCCTCAACTGGCGCCCCTGTTCTTCGTCACTGACCGCCTCCGTGACTGCCGGCTGCTGGTGGACACGGGGGCGCAGGTCAGTGTCCTGCCTCCCCGCGCCCTGGGTCGAGGCGACGCTGTCCAGGCGCTGGACGCCCCACGGCTCGAGGCTGCCAACGGCTCAGAGATCTGACTGCATGGAGCTGTCGCCACCACCATTCACCTGGGGGCGACCACATTCAGCTGGACCTTCCTCGTTGCTGATGTGTCCTCAGCCATCCTGTGAGCGGACTTCCTGGCGCACCACCGAATCAACGTCGACATGCGGAGGCAGGCTCTCCGGACCGAGCATGGCGCAACGTGCGCTGTCGGCACTCCAACCGACACATGCTCCCTGGGAGTCCGGACCTGTACCGCGCCCGATTACCATAACATTCTGCAAGAGTTCCCGCGGGTCACGCTGCCCTCGACACGTCTGCTGCCCGTGCAGCACACTGTCACGCACCACATCGTGACCCGTGGGCCTCCCAAGGTCGGGCGTTCCCGCCGGCTCGCCCCTGACCGCCTGCAAATCGCCCGCCGCGAGTTTGAGAAGATGCTGGAGCTTGGCGTCGCTCGTCCGTCGCAGAGCAGCTGAGCGGCGCCCCTGCACTTGACGCCCAAGAAGGAGCCTGGCCAGTGGCGGCCGTGCGGTGACTACCGTGCCCTGAATGCTGCCACTGTCCCCGACCGCTACCCGGTGCCCTACCTCCAGAACTGCGCCACCAACCTCCATGGCTGTAAGGTGTTCTCAAAATCGACCTTGTGCGTGCCTACCACCAGATCCCGGTGGAGCCGGAGGACATCCCGAAGACAGCCATCACGACTCCTTTCGGGCTCTTCGAGATGACTCGGATGGCGTTCGGTCTGCGCAACGCTAGCCAGACCCTTCAGCGTTTCATGGACGAGGTGATGAGGGGTCTGGCCTGCTGCTTCGTCTACCTGGACGACATCCTGGTGGCCAGCACGTCGCACGAAGAACACCGCCACCATCTCCGCCAGGTCCTCGAGCGGCTCAATCGGTACGGCGTGACGCTGAACCCCGCCAAGTGCGTCTTCGGCGCCAACCGACTCAGCTTCCTAGGGCATGATGTGTCACCGGACGGCATCGCCCCGCTGCCGGACAAGGTCGCGGCGGTGCAGGACTTCCCGCGCCCTTCGACGCAGACCCAGCTCCGGCGCGTGATCGGCATGGTAACCTACTACCACCGGTTCCTGCCAAGTGCTGCTGCTCTCCTCCGCCCGCTCCATCACTTCATCGAACCGAAGAAGAAGAATTCGGCCCCACTCCAATGGACGCCAGACGCCGAGGACGCCTTCCACCGCGCGAAGGCCGCCCTCTCGGAAGCCGCCAGGCTGGCGCATCCCTCGACCGGCGCTGCCCTCAGCCTGCAGGTCGACGCCTCGGACACCGGGGTCGGCGCAGTGCTGCAGCCGCACGTCGGCGGGGAGTGGGCGCCACTGGCGTTCTTCTCCAAGACGCTGCAGCCGGCGGAGACCCGGTACAGCACCTTCGGCCGGGAGCTGCTGGCGGTGTACCTCGCTGTGCGGCACTTCAAACACTCTCTGGACGGCCGCGATTTCATCATCTTCACCGACCACAAAGCTCTAGTGTCGGCCATCGGCTCCGGCTCGTCCTTCTACTCTCCGCGGGAGATCTGGCATCTGGACTACGTCTGCCAGTTCAGTACCGACGTCCGCCACGTGCCCGGCAAAGACAACGCCGTGGCGGATGCGCTATCCCGCACCATCTCCGTGCTGCGGTCGCCCGAGCCTCGCCTCCACGATTTCGACGACCTGGCCGCCGCCCAACAAGAGGACCAAGAGCTGCTCCGGTTCCTGGACACGGAACATGGTCTGCAGGTGCGCGCCGTGCCTCTCGCGAGCGGGCGCACCCTGCTCTGTGACGAGTCGACCGGCTCTGCTCGTCCCCTCATCCCAACCTCTCTCCGAAGACTCCACTTCGAGCTGCTGCACGGCCTGTCACACCCCAGCGTCCGGGCGACGCAGGCCCTGCTGTCCCGCCGAGTGGTGTGGCCCGGCATGCGCAAGGACGTCGGCGACTGGTCTCGCAGCTGCATATCCTGCCAGCGGGCCAAGGTTCACCGCCACGTCCGCGCGCCGGTCGCCACGTGGACGCCACCGACCGGGCGGTTCGAGGAGGTCCACATCGACCTTGTGGGCCCGCTGCCGCCGTTTACGGGGCAGTCATACCTGCTCACCTGCGTGGACTGCTTCGTGCGATGGGTGGAAGCCATCCCCATCCCGGACATCAGGACGGCGACGGTCGCCAACTCCTTCGTGTCCGGCTGGGTCGCTCGGTTTGGCGTCCCGACCCGCGTCACCACCGATCGGGGCTCGCAATTCGAGTCACGGCTGTGGCAGGAGCTGTCGGCCCTCCTCGGTTGCACCCGGCACCGCACCACCAGCTACCACCCACAAAGCAACGGCCTCGTGGAACGGGTCCACCGGCAGCTGAAAGGCGCGCTACGGGCGGACAGCAACGCCCGCTGGACCTAGACGCTGCCGCTGGTGCTGCTGGGGGTGCGGTCGGCACTGAAGGAAGACCTTGGCTGCAACACCTCCGAGCTGATGTACGGCCAGAGACTCCGTCTTCCGGGAGAATTCCTGGGATAAACGCCCACCACCGTCATCACGGACCCCGCCTCCTACGCAGCGGGGCTCCGCCAGAACATGCAGCGGCTGTAGCCAGTCGTGCCGAGAGCTTCTGCGGCACATCGCCCCAGCTTCGTGCCCCGGACGCTCGCCGCCGCTATCCACATGTTCGTCAGGCGCGAGTCGCGCACCTCCATGGAATGCCCGTACGACGGGCCATTCCCTGTCCACAGCAGGGACGACAAGACCATCACGATCTTAAGAGGCAGCCGCCGAGACCGCGTATCCATCGACCGGGTCAAACCGGTGTTGATGGACGCGACGCCGGACCCGCCGCCCGCCGCAACTGCCGGACCCCGCAGCGACAGCACAGAGCTGCTGTCCAGCGGCCCGCTGTTGCTGCTGCCGCCCATCGTCCCTCCAGCGCCACGCCCCCTCCCCCGCCCCTTCCCCCGCCGCCACTTCCGCCGTGCCTGCGTGCCACGAGGAGTGGACGAGTCGCTCGGCCTCCCGCCAGATTCCAACACGTCACGTTCGCCAGTGACGTGTCTGGGGGGGGGGGGGGGAGGTGGTGTAGCGGACGTCACGCCACGCCTTGATGTCTTATGTTTGTATTATTAAGTGTCATGTATTATTTAACTACCGCGTATCTTTTTTTCACCTTCCATAGCTTTCAAGCGCGCCACAGTTGTCAACCGGCGGCCGCATTCCGCCAGTTCGGCAGAATAACTTCTAGAACAAACGAATACATATTATCTAATGATCTAACTTATATATTGCTAATTCTATTTACCTGTCGTTCGTTTTCTTACTTCATATTTCGCGCACTACTCGTCTTATTTCGTTTCATGTCATTCTGTATGCGCGTTCGGGATTTTAGTATTCGTTCGGTACCGAAATGTGCCGTGTGTGAGCGTCTTTCTCGCCATGTGCTTCGACGCGCAAGGTCGCACCCGCTCCGCCGACAATACAATCGTGAAGCCTCGCTCGAACTCTCGATGACCAACACGACGCACGTGATCGCTACACTACCTTAACTGGACCTATATTTTTGGAAACTGTACTGAACTTATAAAAACTGAAGAACCTCTTACTATCTGCATTACAATGTCAAGTTCAAGTTCAAAATCAAGTTCCTTTGCCCTTTTAGCTGCTCTGACCTTTTTCTTAACTGAATTTCTTGCATTCTGGTGGGCCTTCGGATTTATATCTAGTGAAGATCCCTTCAAAATGCCAAATGTACTTCTTTTAGCTTGTATAGCACTC
>JAXIVJ010009525.1:10000-45000 GCA_036785665.1 Chirona hameri | reverse complement strand
GAACTACTGGACCGAATGCAAAAATTCAAACGGCATTCGATATCCCTGGGAAATTTATCAAGGGAAACATAATATTGTTGATCTCGGGGTCACCGATGACGTCACAGGTCAGTGTCAAGTACAAAAATGTTTGACCGTGTCAAAAGGTCTCGATGGATGGATAATTGTCGCGCAAAATTGCGATATTAAACGCATAAGCTGTCGATAACTCGGTATTATTCGTGTGTCTGACACTTCTAAGTACCTTTCTAAGCTGTTTATGACCTTGAGTCAGGTCAAGGTCATCCGAGGTCACGAGGTCAAACTGCAGATTACGGTCATTAGGCGTTGTAACACATGTTTATGGGTTTTGTATCGTCTAGAACGCGTAAAATGACCTTAGAACATTGTTTGTTCCATATAAATAGAAGTAAAAAGCAAAAATGGAAATGCGTTTTTTTATGCATAGTAATGCTGTGAGAGGTGGTCGATTTTTGTCATTTAAAGGTAATAACTCAGTCATTTTTGAAGATATCGACTTCAAATTTGGTACACATATTCACCGCACACGTCTTAATCACATATATTCCGTTTTTTTATCATTCTGATTTTTTCTTGAAAATTTTCTTTAAAAAAAAACATATTTGGATTTCTCAAATTTTGAATAAAAAAAATCAAAAAAAAAAACGAGATAGCAGTTTGATAGCCCGCTCTATTGTCAGTAATTTGATTTAAGACAATTTAGTTTATCTCAAACATCGTACCTTTGACAGCGTTTTCCGCAAACCATTATTTTGCAACCAAAACCGAAGAACATGACGTCACTCTGGACGTCATTCCCGGTTGACCTATCATAACCTCATATTTTCCTTTTGCCCAACATGTGTAGACTTGATGTGAAAGAAGGTACCTGCAAGTTTGGTGACGATACCGGTGTTTGTTTAAGAGTTATTGCAAAATAACGGGAGGAGGGGGGGGGGGGCAAAACATAGAGCACCCCCCAGTAACTCGTGGGTTAAGAGGGCCCCTCGGTCGGCCTGAGGGGGCCCTTTCCAGGCTTACGAGGGCCCTTGCTAGGCTAACCCTCGCCTGACAGCCCCCCCCCCCCCTGAGGTTTTTCTTGAACATCTTTTTTTACACATGCGTCACATCTTGCTTAAATTTGCAGTAGCTGAGTTTACAACAATTGTACGTATGCTGTTAACATTTCATTTAAATTGGGTAAGTAGTTTGGGAGATAATTATGTTTTGATGACGTCATGTTGGTGGAAAAACGATCAATATTGGGCAAATCGTAGAAAACAGAGTTTGAAAGCCAATTGCAAACGCAATTCAGCAAAGATACACAATGGTATTCTCTTTAAAATGGCAGTCTTTGATTTCCTTCTTTTTTTTACCTCAAAAATTAAAAAAAGAAAAGGATCGTTTTGGAAAAATAATCACAAAATCAAAATTTCAAAGATGTTAGAAAAACCGGAATTATATTAGAGGACTGGGTATGGACCAAATTTCCAACCAAATTTCAAAGCAACCCAAAGCAAGCAACCCAAACCAAATTTCAAAGCAATATCTCTTTTTTTTGACTGAGTGATGGCTCCCAAAGTGCAAGAAACTCATGACGTCATTTTTTATAACTGTTTTGCCTTTTTTTGACAAGATACGAACAAATAATTACCTTCCTCTGTATTTCTGATGACAAAACTGCTCTAGGAACATGCCTTTTTATTTACATTTATCAATTTCTAATTTTGAGGTTTGCTGAAGCCCCAAAATCGCTGTTCTGGACGTGGTCGATCCGAGGTCATTCATTTGACCTGGAAGGTCACCCCGTTGACCTGAAACCCAAACATCGCATACTGTTAGATTCCTCTCATGGCAGGCAACATGCTGGTTCTTACGCGCATTGCTGTAAGTTCCTTGGTTTGGAAGGTAACAGGGAGCCTGTCAGCCACCCCCCCACCCCCTTCTCCGTAGAGCGAAGGTGAAAAAACTCCCGTAGGGCGAGGGGTTAAGAGGGGCCCCCGGTCGGCCTGAGGGGCTCAGTCGGCCTAAGATGGCCCCTAGGTCGTCCAGAAGGAGCCCTTGTTAGGCCTAAGATAGCCCCCAGTCTACCTGAGGGCCTCCGGTCGGCCTAAGGGGGCCCCTCCCTCCGGCGTAAGAGGGCCCTAGGTCGTCTTGAGGGGGCCCTAGGTTGGTCGGCCTGAGGGGCTCGGTCAGCCCTAAGAAGGCCCCCCGGTCGGCCTAAGGCTCTTGGCTGGCCTGAGGGGGCCCTCACTCAGCCTGAGGGAGCCCATGATAGGCTTAAGAGGGCCCCGGTCAAGCCAGAGGGCTCTAGGTCGTCCTGAGGGGCCTCAGCCGGCGTAAGGGGTCCAGCCGTCCTAAGGGGCCCTCGGCCGGCCTAAGAAGACCTTAGGTCTTCCTGAGGAGCCCTAGGTTTGTCGGCCTGAGGGGCCCTCGGTCGGCCTGTGGGGGGACTGGTTGGCCTAAGGGAAAGGGAGGGGCGGGGCCTCGGTCGGCCTGAGGGGCCCCTTGGTTGTCTTGAGGAGCCCCTCGATCGGCCTGTGGGGGTTCAGTCGGCCTAAGTGGCCCATGGTTGGCCTGAGGGGTCCTTGGTTGGCATGAGGGGGCCCTCGGTCGGCCCTGAGGAAACCCTTGCTAGACTTAAGAGGACCCCCGGTCGACTTGAGGGGCTCCGGCCGGTCTAAGGGGGACCTCGGCCGGCCTAAGAGGGCCCTAGGTCTCCTGAGGGGCCCTATTTTGGTCGGTCGGAGGGACCCTCGGTCGGCCTATGGGGACCCGTTCGACCTAAGGGGGCCCTCTGTTGGTCTGAGGGTCCTCATGGTCGGCATGAGGCGCCCCTCGCTCAGCACCTGGTCAAGACCATGGTAATCCCCCGATAGACACTGGGGGCCTTCTTGATCTTGGGGCCCTGCCTCGTCTGGGAGGCATTTGGCTACTCCCCTAGCCTGGTTCTGGCTCCCGGCCTGGTTCTGGTGTGTCTGATCGCCACTGGGCGTGGGGGGGGGGGTGGGGGGGGGGGGGGGGGTATCCTGTCTAGCGCCTGAATATCCTGTACTGACCCATAATCGCCACTGGGGCACCTGCCTGACCCTAGGGCTTATACTCGCCTTCTACAAACAAGGTGACGTTAAAATCATTGTCCTATCGTTATAAGGTTTTTCAAAGTAATTAACCAAAAAGTTATTGACAACATAGTCAGTGTGACCTTTTACCTAAGCTAGAGCCTAAGCTATCGACCTGATCCAAAAAGAAAATACGAAGACGCGATTTCAGTGTCATGACCTTTTTCGATTGTTTTTTTTTTGTTCTCGTTTGTTCCTAGCTATTATAGTTCTCGAGATGTTTGGAGTCTGTTGTGCAGACTAAACAAAGTCCAATTTTGACCTTTGATGACTTCTAGTGACCTCAATTTTGACCTTAGGCAAAAAATGTCCGAAATGGTTTCGTAGTGAATTTTGATGGTGAGCTTTCTATTAGTTAAGTTGCTGAATTTTCTTTTAAAATCAGGAAATGTGTCAATTTCTGGCCGATTTCGGGGCAGTTTGGGGCATGACCTCTTTGCCCCCCCCCCCCCCCCTCCTGGATCTGCCGGTAGACATAAACAAAGACAAGCTACTTGAAAAACCCGTGAGCGCTCAATTTTTTTGGTCGACTGAAGTTTTATATGTTGCTGTTTTTTTCTTAATTTGCCTTTGCAAACTTATGACGGATCGTTTTACGTAAAGCGTCTCCGCACTCCATAGTCTACACATCAGTGAATCACCTCCAATTTATGTGTTTGCAATGTAATATGTCACAAACGTGAGCAATTGGGGCAACGTAAAATGTCCCGATTTTTCGCGTTACCTCTTCTTGATTGTGTTGCTGCTTGGACCTTCAATGTGCCTTGTGCGTGCATCTAAAATTGTTAACCCACGCACCGACGGGGTCCGCGGCAACTTCGAACCGACGGGGGAGAGGGCGGATACCCGCGTCCTTTTTAAGATTTCAAAAACCATCCAACATAGCGACAAACATAAAAAACGTTAGATAATTCGACACAAGATCAAATGAAAGTACTAAGGTCATGTTTAAGGTCAGGTCAATATTGAGGTCAGATTAGGTCAACAAAAATAACATTTCGGCTATATTTGGGTGTCCTTACCAAAAACCTTTTATATCTCGAGACCAAAAAGGTCTAGCGACACGCGGAAAAACGTTCGAAAGATAATTGAATTTTCTGTCACTCAGGCTCCATCAGATTTGATCTCAGATAAATAGTTAGCTCAGGGGAGGCCATCGAACTTGAAACATTCTAAAAATCGCGGAATTGTTTTTGGGGAATAACTTTTGAGATACGGATGATAAAGTGATACCTACAGTTTTCACCATTGTGTTTATCCGTCAAGACGCATCGAATGGTATATCGGATGGCCATGACCGAGTTAGGTCATATCGGAAAATTGACCTGACCTATGGTCAGGTCAAGGTCATTTCAGGTTCAAATTTTACATCAAACAACGCGTCTCGATGAGCCTAACACAATGTTGAGAACCTCATTACTTTACCATGATTTGACAAAGAGTTAGTGAATAAAAACCACGCGTGATCTCAGGGTCACCTGAGATGACCTCGTAGAGTTCACAGAACACAAATTTGACAGGGGTCCTTGCGTTGGCACAAGAATGGTGTATCTGGTGAAAACTGGTCAAATTTAAGCATTTTCTGTGGATATATACGTGTTTTATTTTTTCTCCATTTACTTATAATGGGAAGGTCACGAAACCGATCTGACCTTAGGTCACCGATATTTAGAATTCGAGATAAACGAATTGTAGGTACTTGTAGCTTTATTGAATCCTGTGAGTTTCAAACTGCAAGGTCAATCACTGTGACTTTGGCACGACCACAAACTTTCCAAAACTTGCTTGGAGGTGGGGTCACTTACCTGTTAACCTGACCTGAGAGATGACTCGAGATAAACAAAAATGCACATAATGAGGGTGGTTGATGCCCGAACAACTATGCCAAGTTCAGGGGGCGGATATCCCCCTCCCCACGTCGGTAAGCCTGCTAAGGATTCACATGGTGCCAAAAGGAGTCAGTTGCCGCAAATTATTTTGTATCAGACTACGAACTTATCAGTCAATCTACGCATAGGTTCTGTTCAACATGGGCTTGTCCGACGTTTTTTTGCGACCATTTAGAGTCCCTTCAAAATGTAGTGGTATAAATATGAGGAGATATAATTTCGCGTCATTGTTTTTTGGGGGCTGGGGATGCCGTGCCCCCCCCCCCCCCCCCCCCCCCTCTTGCCGAAGGTCTGGCTGCGCCCCTGCATTTATGTGTGTTATTAAATTATCTCTTACATTACATGTGAAATGAATAAACGTTAATTTATACTAAAGAAGTATTCAAAATTGAAATCCGAACCGAGCAAGGAATAGAAGAGATATTTTGCATTATAATGATATACTATAAACTTATGTTAGGCTTTTAACCAATTATATAATTTCGGCCTTAAGTACCGGAGCTAATCGCCCTCAAATATTGAACTTCATCGTGACCTACGAAAAATGTACCAGGCCATATCTCCGAGGCCACTGTTACTACGAAGCTGAAACCTTCACAGATCAATTCAGCGCCCATGATTACCTATTTTACCAACTTTGGTCGAGATCACTCTTATATTAGTTTCACCCTATGGTTGACCTTCCCACTGTTATCTTGACCTCAGGTCAAGGTCACCAAATTATGTCAGAAAGAGGTCATATTGCATGTCATTAAACGAGCCTTGACGAGAGAAACACAATGCCGTTCACCGTATCCCTCTAGCTTTATTGAGTCAAAAGTTGTTGGTGAATAACGTAATTTTCATGAAAAAAGCGGCATGTAATATAACACAATTTGACGTATTTATAGACGACAAAAACAGTCCTTTTTGTACACCATGTTGTAGAATATCTCATATGCATTCTAATGATATTTAATAAATTTATATTGCGGCCACAAATTTACGGTGATATAGGCTAGTGATGTCACTTTCAGAAAATTCCTGAAACTTTACCAAACCGATACCAATTTCATGGCAGCTATGCTAACAAAAAACCAAACCAATTTTTCCCAACCTGAAAATGGCCGATTATTGACCGATTTGAAATATTGTTGTAAGAGGTTGGCAAACGAAACTCTGCTGATGTATGCACATTTTGAGAGAAACGTCTCAGATGATCAGAATCCAAATTAAATGCCTCACACTCTCATTTCATATTACGAAAACCTGCAAAACATGCCCAAATCCCTGGAAAAACGTGGTCAGGCTGATGTATGTCGCTGACTTGCTTGACCGATAAAATACCAAAAATTTGTTGTCTGACCGACCAATAACCAATTCGGTATTTGTATTTTTTTGGTATACCAAAATTTTGGTTACCGAATGACATCACTAATATAGGCTCACAAATATTGACCTGCATCATGACCTTGCAAAAATGTCTGAGGCGATATCTCCGTAACCAGTGATTAGATTGCGGTAAGACTTTCACAGATCGTTTCAGCGCCCCAGTTAACCCCATGTACCAATTTTGGCGAGAGTTGGTGACATGAGGGCGTCATTTCGCATTGATTTTGGTCGATTTGTCGTGGAACGCGCCAAGTGCTGGATGATTTTCATTGGCAGATGCTAACATATTTGTCGTTACAAATCCACAAGTGAAAATAATGCTTGATTCGCAGTTTATTACCCCATTTATATCTCAGCATGTTTAAAGGGACTATCCCACCTTAACATTAGATTTGAGTTGAGATAGACATTTTTATGCTAGGAATTGCAATTAAGTATGGTAGCAGTTAAAACAACCACAATGATCTAATCAAAAAGATATTCGAGTTTGATTTTGACATCTGTAAAAAATAAGGCCCATGTGTATTTGAATAGGGCCTCTAAACCGACAGCGTCGTCTCTTTACCCAACTGGTAATGATAGTCGACTTGTTTTAAGGTCAGCCTTGGAATATTTTCGTCTTTCATTTCTCGATCCCCGGGTGGTTCGCAATCTAAGCCAATCTAGACACCGGGTGGTTCGCTTTTTCTGCGCAATAGATGTCAACAAAAAATTGTGAAATATATTTGACAGCAAAGAGGATTTTCCTGTTATTAAAATAGAAAAATATATGACGTCACCAACCCAACCTTCCGCTTAAAACTAAAAGTTGAATATCTTCCAAGATGAGCATTTTTTTCTCTGAAAAAAGTTAAAGGGAAATAATGACCTTTTCCCACAAAAATGGAGTTAGCACTTGAAATCGCCAGACGAGACCAAAATATATTGTAAATTCATCACATTTTGCATGAAAACTTTCCTATCGAAAGATATTTCAAGTTAAAGTTGATAAGCGTTCCACACTTTTAACGACCGGTACTTGCAAGTACTTTTGGTCCTCATCAAACTGCGGGCTTTTCCCGTATTGTTTTTTTACGCAATGGAGTGGAAAATATATTGCGCGTTCTGCTTGTTGTGATTATATGCCCGGCGGTCTTCTAAAACTAACAGCGATTGGAAAAAGTGGCAATAAAATCGGAAGCTCATCGATGCACATCAACGGCGGCATAGTTAGTGGTTGCGACCCTCAATTTTTGAAAATAAATTCATTTGTTTTCAACATTAGGAGTATTGTATAATTTGTCTGTGGCTGTATATAACACTATGCTTTATATTATCATGAAAAATAATAATTTTTCCCAAAAAAACTAACAAACAATAACACAAAACTGGCAATTAAATCGGAAGCTCATCGATGCACATCGACGGCGACCTATTTAGCGTCGGCGATTTGTTTACAAAGCATTGTCATGCTTCTCGGCGCACTTAACCATTGTGGCGAGTTGTTGCTAGTAGCGCTTTCGTTCTCCATGGCAACCAGGCGTGAGCCAATGAAAAGCCAGAACGTATTCCCTTTCTGGCTTTTGATTGGCTGACGCCTGGTTGCCATGGCGAACGAAAGCGCTACTAGCGTGTGTCCGAGCAGCGCTCAGTTTGATCGGAAATGTCACAGAGCCTCCAAAAATGCCGCAATCGATGTAAACAATGGTAGGGAAGGGCGAATTTGTCAATGACCTTCATGAAGTACACAAGGTACTTGTTTTGTATTTTTCCCAAACTTACAACTTCGAATTTGGGAATAATTTTATTTCATTCTTAAATTTAAATAAAATAATTTTAAACCATAGCGGTAGCCTAAGAAATTGTTGCTAACAAAATCAAAAGGTCATTATTTCCCTTTAACGAACATGTTCTACTGACCTCGCCTGACATGTAGACATACAATTAAGTGTGATTCGACAACTTTCACAAAGGTGGGAGAGGGAGAGCCCCTTTAAGATGATTATGGAAGCATACATGATACATTTACTGCAACTTGCAAGACTCAGTTCTAAGAATAGCAAATTCAAAATTGCAAGCCATTATTTGCTCCATGCTCTCTATGCAATGATACAAGACAAGTGTTTACTGTCTTGCTTCTGTATTGCGAGGGAACAGATGTCAAAATGTATGTATATAAATATATTTTAATCTGGCGTATAATTAAATTAACTTATAATTTATGATAATTATCTACTTGATATTTCACTCGTAAGAACGTTGACTGGCTTCATTGTCACTATAGGAATGAGTAATATTATTTTACAGATAAATTTCACAAAATATGTTGGCGTAGAAAATGAATGAGATTGTCTCAATAACTTGTGTGGTCAGTCGTTATTATTCACCTCCGTTATCATCTTCTGTTTATTCAAGTATCAGAAGTAGTGTCTTTCACTTCACAGTGAGTTGTGGCGTAGAATGACTCCTGGGCCTTTCCTGGCATAATTGCTATTCATCGGTTTGGTTCAGCTCTTCCACGTCATCTGGAATCGGCGTGATATGTGGACTTCCGACAACGGAAAGCAGTCTGTTTACCACTCACGCCCGGCGATCCGAAGTCCAAGATTTTGTCTGCAGGATGCCTGCGGTCCGGGTATCGCATGACTGCCACCACTGTTTGGGAGTGTTTACTCAACATACACCGACTCACGGCCGAAACAGTGCGTCACCTCACGAGCCAACACCAGCGTGGGCTGGCCGTGCTGCGCCACTTCTGCGCATGCGCGTGTTCCCTGGTGAGTGGTGACGCAATCGGCTGGGGACTTTCTATTACCTCCCAAAATGTAATCGCAAGTTGGTGCTACTGTTACCGGTGCTCAAGAATGTTTCGATAAGCAATTGCTGACCTGGATTTGCCATTATATTTCTGTTGACCATTTACATATGTGTGCAGTCGTGTTAGGTAGCTGTTACTGATTACATTAATCCGTTCCATTGTTTGCTAGATATTGATTGAGTTGCTAGGCTAGCGAAACAGGATGCCATCCATCCCTCGACCCAACAATTTTCCTCTCCTCATGTTGTATTCCATCCCATTTTCTCCTTCCCCATCTTAAGTTCATCGTATACCCAAGTTTGTAACCCACGATCACCATTTCACCTCGCATGGTATAGTCGTTCCCACTGTCATTTATCGTCAATTATGGTGACCAGGATAGTTTAACAATACAACTTACAAAATATCATATTCAAGGTATAAACAGAGATACTTCAAATGCGACAAAGTACAAGATAAACGCAGAGCAAATATGCCATCCCACCAAGCATCTTATGTTTGTGAAATGCGAATTTCCAGGACGCCTGGCTAGCCCTAAAACATGTCTCAATGCTGCATTCCTCTGGACATTTGGCAACTGCTATTTGTATTAGTTTCAGACAGCTTAGACCAAGCCTTCGTTATAAGTGTCAATGATGACGTCATAGTCTGTCAATGGCCATGGGATGGGCAGATTTGTGCATTCATTGGCGCTATAAAAGCAAGAAAGAGATTATTCCGCTGTCCAAATGAATGTTTTGGTGGTATGACAGAGCAGTTTTTGGTAATCCAAAGGTGTGCGGAGTAATTGGAAAATAGGCGCGGCACACGTGTCCTTACTTTGTGGGGCTTTTTGAGTGTGACACTCCCAGTCATTGGCGTTCTTCATTTTTTGTTTTTCTTATTTATTAAAATGTATCTTATCAATTGTCTAGTATTGAATTGCTGTGTATTATTCAGCTGTTCGCTCGCCATTCACTGAGAGGAAATTATTATCCATTGATGATCCAGGGATCATCCCAGCGCAGTGCTGGTGGGTCATCATCCGTTTTTACCATGACATATATACAGGTCCATAACAAAATGCATGCTTCAATTACATTTCTTACGCTAGGTATTTATGAACAGCACACAAAACGGCCCGATATGGTTCCTGCAAAATATTGTGATGACAGCAAAACACTTCATTGTATTGCATTTTGTATTTAGCTGAATGGTAATGATTCGGATTTTCGACCTGAACTTTCTCTGTAGTTAAGGTGTCTTATGAACGGGCACCTCATGAGGCACATGTTTTGTATCGCTGGTCGCAACATCACCAATAGAAGCTGACACTAAAAACACGGATTTCATCCATTTCCCTCTTGACTTGCTATGCAAGGTGTGTACACTTTGCTGCCCTTATGTAGCAAATATAATACAATATAAGCCCATTATTTATGAAACATTGGGTTGAATGAAATAATGTGGATCATTCATCTTGCATTAATTATAAGGTCATATCCAAGGAAATAATCATGCTCGCTGTACTGAAGGTTCCGAACCTTTTAGCTGCATCTCAGTAAAAAATGTGCTTGTGATTAACTCTCTGAATCGGCGGGGACAGATTACAATAAAAGATAAACACGTACGTTGCACGTGGTGTCTGGCCTATTTTTGCGGAACGGCATCCATTAGAAGTGTCTCTTATGTTAGTATTTGCATTCATTGAGCAAGCATTCGTGACGACAGGTGCTTGCTAGCAATACATTTGATCCACACCAAACAGCAAATCCGGGACAAGAAATAGCACCTTTCACGGATCTGAGGAATTAGATGATCGTTATCTCCACGGTGTTCTCATTCATTAGCATCCTTACTGGAATTCATTTTTACCACCCATATTTCCTGAAAATAAGGTGTGACATTCTACCCAGTACACATTTAAAACATTCAGAACTCGAGCAACTTTGAACTGTTGATTGTAAACGTTCCTATTCCTGACTTCGGAAATGCGCCGGACGAGCGAAACAGAAGCAAAGCAAGCTGCTGTATCCGGCAGTAACCAGATAGAAGTGACGACAGCTCGTTTGCTGACATTGTCTGTGAGTTGTTCCAACGCGCGCCCATCTTCCCACGCGTCCAACTTTCGACGAACTGCTCAGACCGCTTCATCGCGACGTGTGGGAGGCGCTCACCAGGCATGATCTGTTCACCCACTCAATTACCCGCATTAAACCAGCGCCACCGGACCGCCAATTGCCCGCTGTTTTCCAACAGCCGTCAACTCCGACACCGTCCCGGCGGAATATCGCCACCGTTTTAACTCGGCTCGTCCGGCGCTGCCGCGCACCCCGTCACCCGAGTGTGACATTTCACGAACGTCGCGGCGCCCGTCGTGCCGTGTGACGTGGGTGGCCCTCCCACTGCAGGCATCCCGGATTACCACACCAAGGATTGACTGCTACACCGGTCCGCTGCGGGTGAAGGCGACCGGCCGCCGCCGGGGAGGGGAAGAGGGAGAGGGGCGGATAGCGGTCCGTTATTGATGACGTAAGCTGCAGCCAATCAGAAGCGAATTATCAGACAGGAATTATCAGACACGCGCCGGCCTCAGAGAAGGCCGCACGGCCGCAAATTCCTGAAGTATAACAACCATTGGCACTCAGAATTAGAGATGACGTCATAGCTGCTGGGCGAGTCCATTATACCACCGGGGAGGTTAGCACCTCCCTTAACCAGCGATTACCAAAACCTAACCTAACCTAACCTAACCACGCCATTAAGTCCGATCGGGACGAAACCTAAGATTCGCTCGTAGCCATTAAGTGCGATCGGGACGAAACCTAAGATTCGATCGTAGCCATTCATTCCGATTGGGTCGGCCTAAGATTCGTTCTTGACTGAAAGACGACTCGCCTTCGCCGGGAATCGAACCAGCGACTCTCCGCTTAGAAGTCGAGCATCCTGCCACATAGCTACGAATGCTTAAGGCTGTGGGTTTTTTCCGATGCGATATCTCTATTTCACAAAAATCGTGGTTAAAAAGGTAGGGGGACTGCGACGTCATTGTGACGTCATATTCGACCAATGGAATGAATTTGTGCGAATGGTTGTTATACTTCGGGAATTTGCCGCCCCGCCGCGCCGGACGCCAAACGGTGGCCCTCTCTCCGACTCTTGACGCTGTCTCGACCCTGCTTCACCGCCCCTGGCGCTTCTGCCCCCTGCCCTGTCCCCCTTCAGCGCACCTTGATCCGTCTCCATCTCATAGTCTCCCCCCCCCCCCCCACCACCACCACTCCGCCCCGTGCCCGTATCTCTTATCATCGCCTACTCGCCTTCCCCTCAATCCCGCCTACATCACACCGCAAGCTAGAGACAGGTATGCAGCCAGTTTACCTTCAGGATATTAGCGGTGATTGGTTCCGAAAATTATTATCCATTCAAGGGAGACCTCGCATCCGGAATGCTGAGTGACTGAGTCAAGTGCTCAGAAGCTGTAGGTGTAAAAGCTGCAATCCAATCAACAGGTTTGTTGCCAGGGCCGGCGCCACATATTTTCGGTTGGGGGGGGGGGCAGCTTTTCCAGAAAAGGGGCTCTTGGCCAAAATGGCCCACCCAGTCTGCAATATAATTTAATATATATTTAATATCATTTCAGTCTTTCTCGTTCCCACACGGATTACCATGTATTTATGAAAAAAATTGAGTTGTATTCCCTGGACAACTGCATTCTTACTGTTGAAAGGCCCAGGGTCTCTTCAGATCCTCTAGGGCCCCTCCGACCTTTTCAACGCCCTTCCGACCTGTTCGT
The DNA here is from genome assembly GCA_036785665.1 of Chirona hameri. Taxonomy (NCBI): domain Eukaryota; kingdom Metazoa; phylum Arthropoda; class Thecostraca; order Balanomorpha; family Balanidae; genus Chirona; species Chirona hameri. Next base: position 32,046 of record JAXIVJ010009525.1, on the reverse strand, counting down.
GTTCAGGGACTTATCTGGGATCCGCGAAGCGGAAAGACATGATGTGGAGTGTGGGTGATATATATATATATATATATATATATATATATATATATATATATATATATATATATATATATATATATATATATATATATATATATATATATATATATATATATATATATATATATATATATATATATATATATATATATATATATATATATATATATATATATATATATATATATATATATATATATATATATACCTTAGGTCACTGATACAACAAAACAAAAAAGAGAGAAACGAATTGTAGGTACTTATGACCTGATGAAATCCTGCAAGTTTCAAATTTATCAGAACGACCACAAACATTTTTGGAGGTAAGGTCACTTGACGTGACCTGGTGACCTGACTTAAGACGACCTGAAGTTAAAACTTTCACACAATGTGGGTAATTTATGCACACATAGCCGTGCCAAATTTGCTGCGCGCCGCTGTTTTCTCGCTATTCTCGAGAAACCCCAGGGGTGGTCAAAGTGACGCCCCCACCAGATCTCCTCGGATTTAGGCCACTATGTTTTACTGAGCCTCTAAATGGTCGCAAAAAACATCGGACAGGCCCATGTTGAAGTCTCAGGCCTTCCGAGGGCCCCCTCAGGCATACCGAAGGCCCCCGTCAGGTCGACTGAGGGCGCCTCAGGCCTATATTGAGGGCACCTCGGGGACCCCGCCAGCATTTAGCATTTGGCTTCCCCATTAGCAAATTTGGCACGGCTATGTGTGCATCAATTACCTACATTGTGTGAAAGTGTTAACTTCAGGTCGTCTCAAGTCAGGTCACCAGGTCACGCCAAGTGACCTAGTTTGGCCACAATGTTTGTCCGATAAATTTGAAGCTTGCAGGATTTGAAAAGGTCATAAGTACCTACAATCAGTTTTTCTCGGATTTTGTTTTTATCGGTGACCTAAGGTCAAAGGTGGTGCCACCTTCCGAAAGTTGGGGGGGCGGAGGCACTTTGAAGTCGATTCATTCCTTGCAACGCCCATAGGCGTTATGTTAAATCCGAAAATGTTTGCGGGGGACGCTTCCCCCCCCCCCCCCCCCTCCGCCTCCGCCGCCATTCCTAAGGCCAGGTAAATTTCGTAACCTCCCCATTATACAGGGTGTCAGGAAAAAAAACATACTCTGGATTTTAGCTTGTGCTTCAATATGCACATGCCAATTTTTTTGAAACTTTTCATATACTATTTTTTTTTTCTTCATATACTATGATTTTGGAACGTGTCAAAACCAATGAACACATAAACAAGTCCATTGAGATGTGTTTTAATATTGAAAAGGCGTTTTGTTTGGAAGCCTACATTCCAGAGTGTGTTCCAGGGTGTCCGGAAAAAAGATACTGTGATTTTCCGTGATAATTTCGGTTAGAAACAAACAATATTAAAAAATCGAGCATCGTTATATTCACCAGTTCATGGCAAAACAGATAATGCATGACATTTGTACAGAGACTCCCTCTGTCAGTCACTGCTCACAGTGCAGCCTCCTACAAAAGATGCTCGATGTGCGCCCCCTTCCGGCGGATCAGCTGAGGCAGTCGCACAGTCTGCAGATGGTCGACAGCTTTGTCGATCATCGCTGAGGGCATGCAGCCGACTTCTGCGATGATGGCGCGCTTCAGGTCTTCTGTTGTTCTGTTTTTTTTTGTAAACACGGTCCTTGACCTTTGTAAACACGGTCTCCCCACAGAAAGAAATCCAATGGACTGAGGTCAGGGGAATAGGGTGCCTACGCCACCTCCGCCATGAGGCTGCCAGAGGCAGTGTCTGTACAAATGTCATGCATTATCTGTTTTGCCATGAACTGGTGAATATAACGATACTCGAATTTGTAATATGGCTTGTTTATAACCGAAATTATTACGGAAAATCACAGTATCTTTTTTCCGGACACCCTGGAACACACCCTGGAATGTAGGCTTCCACACAAAACGCCTTTGCAATATAAAAAAAAAACATCTCAAAGGACTTATTTCTGTGTTCATCGGTTTTGCCACGTTCCAAGCTATAATCATGCAAAGTTTCAAAAAAAATTGGCACGTGCATATTGAAGCACGAGCTAAAATCCAGAGTATGTTTTTTCCGGACACCCTGTAAGTCAATTTGGGAAAATATACAAATGCTTCCTTTTCAGAGAATATGCATAGGATCAAGCCAATTATTTCAGAATTATGTAATTTTAGCAGCTCATTATTGATGAGCCAGTTGCGATTGTTGCTCAGTGACCTCTGCAAGGTCGGCTGAGGTCATCTCAGGTCACCGGCACCTGTTTGCCAATAACTCTTGATGTAATAAAGATAAAGACGTCAAAATGACACCACTGTGTTTGTCTCGTCGAGTCGCGTCGCTCCATATGCAACATGACCTACCTGGGTCACCGAATGACCTTAAACTGAGGGCAAATTTTTAAGTTGACCTAACCAGGTCACCATTAATATGTTGTTTCGAAGCGCCTTTACAAGACAAACACGATGGTGTTAAAATTACTGCTATATGTCTAACTAATAAAAAGTTATTACCATATGCCGAGATATCCTTTCAACATTAGCACGTGCTTTTGGGAATCGCTTTCGGCCCGCTGCGGCTAGTGTTGAAGGTATCTGGGAAACGATTTGGCCCGGGGCATTTTTAGTTTCCCAGACAATTATTCAACAGAATATTCAGAGCGGAAGCGCCAAAATCACACATATATATTTGCGATATTTATGATTGCTGGATTTAAGGTGGCGAAGACTCTGTGTGAGGTTAATCATGATAATGAGAATTAAAATAACCGGTAACCTCATAATAAGTATGTAAAGTAATAAGTTAAGGCCGAAATTATATATAAAATACATACATATTGCTGACGAAGCTTCAATAGCGAAATATCTAATATAATTTCGGCCTTAATTTATTACTTTACATACTTATTATGAGGTTACCGGTTATTTTAATTCTCATCATGATTGCTGGATTTGTCGAATAAACCCTGTGACTCGCCTTAAAACATCATTGCACTGTCACATACGTAACTATTTATTGTATTACATACAACACACATACATATTGATGCGCATATTATTCGGATATCTGACGCCAATAACATACGGGAAAACGAAATCGTGTGCAGACAATTCATAGCACTGCGTAATCATACTTGTCTACGGTATGCGTAATCATCTTGATTATGGGCACAGTTTGTGATTATTTTGGAAGTGGTTGGCGGCTGAAAGCATGCAATGAAAGGCGATCGCTTCTTAGTGCCCGCTATTACCCTTCCTTGCTTCAATCGATAGAAGGGCACACGAGTAAGGTGAGTTTCGTTTTGCAACACTCCAGAAGATTGTCACTGTTCTGTTCTTTGCAGTGTTCTTGAAGTAGTTTGATCCGTTGCTCCATTATTTTTCCTCACAGTAGAGTATCTGAATCGCGACTGGATTCTATTAGCTTTCTTCTTCTCTCTTATCGTGTTTCTCTTTTCTTGGAGGTCTTGATTATTGGACATTCGGAAACCCAAATGCAGAGAAAAGGGCGTTGATATACGAATGTCACAGTGCGTACCTAATAGGCTGATTAAATATTTGAAGATCAATAGATCCAATCTGTAAAAGAACACAGTACATAAACGGCATATGGTAAAATAAATACCTCCCTTGGGCCGGCAGTTTGTTTAGGTCCTCGGTCATCCTGAAAATTTTTGCACTCGCCCTACGGGCTCGTGCAAAAATTTGTCAGACTGACCTCGGACTTAAACAAACTTTTTCCCGGCCCCGGGAGGTATTATATATTTATGCTAAACGTTTTGGAAAAAAATGTCCTCGTGACCTTTAGTGACCTCTGGGGCCTTAACTATTGACCTGAGCTTAAATTTGAGTAAAATGTGGCGAGTTTAATGTTCATGAGCTTTCGGCTGCTTTTTTCCGTTTGTTACTAGCTCTCATAGTTCCCGAGATATTTTGGGGTTTCTAGAGCAAAGTCCTTTACTTGGAAAGTGTGACCTTTGATGACTTCTGGTGACCTAAATATTGACCTGAGCTAAATAATACCAGAAGTAACTTCGAATGGCCTTGTAAATAGCTTTCGAACACCGTTTTCTGCATCTCAAGCCTTTTTAGTTTACGAGTTAGAGGGGGGATCCCAATGGGATTTTGCACGCTGATCATGCCGGCTAGCAAAAGTCATGTACCGTTGACGTCACGACCAATCAGAGGCTGGTATTGGATGGGACCCTCCCGCGTCATGTTGAAGGTGCCGGAGTGAGCCCCCCTGGGGACGCCTCTCTGGTGAGTGACGAGGAGGGTCGTTGCTGCGGGTGTCGCCACGAGAGGCTGTCACTCGCACTGCTGTAAATATACGCTTTATTACACTTTCTTCTACTGCTTGGCCGTGTTATGAATCATACATAGTACATTAAGTATGTGATTGCAAAAATAATATGGACCACTCGCAGGAACTTAATCTCCACTTAAAAGTCCACTTAAAATGGCTGGCTGCAGTTTGGAATGGTCATGGGAAACATTGAGCCCCACACATGGCGTGTCGAGTTATTTAAAGCAACTCTGTCATTGTGACCATGGCAGGTACTGATAATCGCCCCTGCAGAGTATTGCATCAGGATAACACTGAAGGCATCCCCGATCGAAATCGGAATGTTCACAAACGACAAAGTGATGGAGGTGATGGCTGCAAAGGTGCCTTGATCACTCTCATGTGATGGGTCAGCGACGGAGCGCAGCAGCTAACTGCAGGCTTACCTGGAAACAGACGTGTCGGCTAAGTAGGCCGTGTATGCACTATACAGTAGGCCGTGTATGGTGCAGTATATGTCGTCCTGCGGGAGGACAGTGGCGCACGTCACTGGGTGATGTGTGCACGTCAGTGGGTGCTGTGGACACCTCGCCGGCACACGTCAGTGGGTGCTGTGGACACCTCGCCAGCACACGTCAGTGGGTGATGTGGACCTCGCCGGCACACGTCAGTGGGTGCTGTGTACACGTCAGAGGGTGCTGTGGACCTCGCCGGCACACGTCAGTGGGTGCTATGTACACTCCAGTGGGTGCTGTGGACCTCGCCGGCACACGTCAGTGGGTCCTGTGGACACCTCGCCGGCACACGTCAGTGGGTGCTGTGGACCTCGCCGGCACACGTCAGTGGGTGCTATGTACACTCCAGTGGGTGCTGTGGACACCTCGCCGGCACACGTCAGTGGGTGCTGTGGACACCTCGCCGGTACACGTCAGAGGGTGATGTGGACCTCGCCGGCACACGTCAGTGGGTGCTGTGGACACCTCGCCGGCACACGTCAGTGGGTGCTGTGGACACCTCGCCGGCACACGTCAGTGGGTGCTGTGGACACCTCGCCGGCACACGTCAGAGGGTGATGTGGACCTCGCCGGCACACGTCAGTGGGTGCTGTGTACACGTCAGTGGGTCCTGTGGAAACCTCGCCGGCACACGTCAGTGGGTGCTGTGGACACCTCGCCGGCACACGTCAGAGGGTGATGTGGACCTCGCCGGCACTGGCCGTGGGTGCTGTGGACACCTCGCCGGCACACGTCAGTGGGTGCTGTGGACACCTCGCCGGCACACGTCAGTGGGTCCTGTGGACACCTCGCCGGAACACGTCAGTGGGTGCTGTGGACACCTCGCCGGCACACGTCAGTGGGTGCTATGTACACTCCAGTGGGTGCTGTGGACACCTCGCCGGCACACGTCAGAGGGTGATGTGGACCTCGCCGGCACTGGCCGTGGGTGCTGTGGACACCTCGCCGGCACACGTCAGTGGGTCCTGTGGACACCTCGCCGGCACACGTCAGTGGGTGCTGTGGACACCTCGCCGGCACACGTCAGTGGGTGCTATGTACACTCCAGTGGGTGCTGTGGACCTCGCCGGCACACGTCAGTGGGTCCTGTGGACACCTCGCCGGCACACGTCAGTGGGTGCTGTGGACCTCGCCGGCACACGTCAGTGGGTGCTATGTACACTCCAGTGGGTGCTGTGGACACCTCGCCGGCACACGTCAGTGGGTGCTGTGGACACCTCGCCGGCACACGTCAGAGGGTGCTGTGGACACCTCACCGGCACACGTCAGTGGGTGCTGTGGACCTCGCCGGCACACGTCAGTGGGTGCTGTGTACACGTCAGTGGGTCCTGTGGACACCTCGCCGGCACACGTCAGTGGGTGCTGTGGACACCTCGCCGGCACACGTCAGTGGGTGCTGTGGACCTCGCTGGCACACGTCAGTGGGTGCTGTGGACACCTCGCCGGCACACGTCAGTGGGTGCTGTGGACACCTCGCCGGCACACGTCAGTGGGTGCTGTGGACACCTCGCCGGCACACGTCAGTGGGTGCTGTGGACACCTCGCCGGCACACGTCAGTGGGTGCTGTGGACACCTCGCCGGCACACGTCAGTGGGTGCTGTGGACAACTCGCCGGCACTGGCCGTGGTTGGGGAGAGTTTCCTGGTACTTTACAATGATAAGATCTACCCTTTCGTTGCATAATATGCTGTTGTTACAAGGCAGCTGTCACGCAGCCCTTTGAAGTGTGTGCTTCTTTGACATGTATGTGCATAAAATCAATGTCCCTGTTCCGTTTGTAGTAAAAAGGGATCAAGGATGATGAACATAGGCAAGCACACGGCTGGTTAAGCACTGCAAATGCAATTATTATGGTATTAAACTTCCCGGAAGCGTTCAGCACGTATGCAGCGCTGGTATCTGATGGGATTAGTGCTAATGGATAACATGTGTCTGTCCACTTCGAAGTCAGGTGTGGCCCAAATGCAATGAATGGCATGCAACGATGAGTGTCCATTAAACAATATTGGGTGATATACTACGCATTCGTGTGCAGGCTTACTGATGCCGACCAGAAGTCATTCGTGTAGCGATTATATTGATTGTCGGTCAGCTACATATTGTGCCCTGTGTGATATTCGGCACTCCACATCGCGGTGGTAAAAGTACACTATGGTCCTCCAACCAAATTGAAAGCTGGAAAATTGTTCTCCAACAACACTTTGTAATATTGCCCGTTAAAGTGATATTTATATTTATGCTCTGTGAAATCTTGATTATACATGACAAAATAAAGTTGCAGAAACTCTGATAAACTACTCTGATAGCTGATCCAAGACTGTATCAATTTTAAGTCAGTTAAGTTGTTCTTAGTATCACCATGTCACCCTAGTCTCACTCGTCAGTATTTATTTATCAGCAGCAAGGTCAAGGGTATGGTTACCCCTTTTGATGGTTTGAATGACTTGTTAACCTGGCTGAAAATCAATGTGCATGGTGCGAATGTCAATTTTTCATAATTAAGCCTTTCTTTCAATAGGAACAAATCTTGAATTAATATATTTGAACTAGGTACTACCAATTATGAAATCATAGCTGTCATACTACATACAGCAATGTTTTAATTTATCCTAGTCTGACTGAAACCGTAACTGGGCTCTGTGCCTGTGGTTGTTTTGCTGCAATACAATACAATACAATACAATACTTTCACGCTCAGCTATTCCATCACCATCAAACCTGCCCATATGCTTTATTCTTCCAATGAGGTTAGTAACAACATATTTAAAAAAAACATTGCATAAGCACATGTATTCTGCAACTTGACCCTGTACAACTTGTTGCACGGCATTATATTATATATACTAATGTGATCAATGATCATGCTGAATATGATGGTTACTGGTTTATAGGAGTACTGGACAATGAACATTCAGTTCAATACTTTTTTAGTGAACAGTATATTCACTAATCAATCTTTAAAAATTCTACCAAACTGCTAAATCAAATTTCCAGTGCACACAAAAGTATAACACAAGGAGTTGTTAATTTAATCAGACTTTGTACAGGGCTCTCTCCAAACAGGTAATCTTTGACTGCAGGATGACCTTCCGACAAATGCTATATTGAAATATATTGTAAACAGTATACTGTATACAGCAACAGTATACTGTATACAGCAACAGTATATTGTTGCTTAGGACATGTCTAACCCAAAAATGAATCAATGAAAAACCACGTTGATATAACTGCAGCATGGTGCAAGCAGTGTTGAGGAATTAATAATGGATGAGATAAATTGATGAATATAGTGTTAACTGCAGTAACTTGTTACTTCGGACATGTCAAAACAGCACACTTCATGCTGTTGTAGGTGGGGTCAACCGACGCAACCCCGGACATGTCCTAACCTCAGACTTGTCATGCTATCAGAATGTAAACAATAGGTACAGACGCACTAAAGCACTATGCTTTAATATTGTCTTCACTCTGATTGCATGAAATGTCAGAGGTTAGGATGTGTCCGGAGATGGGACTTTTATCCTTCACAAAAGCCAAACTGTATTGTTGCGGCGCCCTTAACCCTATTCCCTGCCGGGGGCAGATTCTGCCCCTCCCAGTGAATTTTCACTTGCCGCTTCTAAACCGTTTGGCCTAGCGTCCTGAAACTTTGTGACTTTTCCTAGAATTAAATGGCGCGTGTTGTGTTAAAATTTTGAAAAAATTGGTCCAGCAGAGATGGTTCCAGGGTCCTGTTTTGGGGAGGGTGTTACGAATGCGGTTTTGCGGCGCATACTTCCTTCGTGGTTTGCAGTGCAATAAATGCGTCAGGAACTATTCCAATGCAATATGCATCATAGATACTGGGATTGTACATATTTTGGGGGCAGAGGCGCACTCAGGATAAAACAATGGGAGGCGATACCCACCCTCAAGTTAGGTCCGACTCAAATTAGTAAGATGATAAAAGCGTTACGCGCATGGTGCCCCCATGTTTTTTTTCCTGGATCCGCCTATGCGCAATATATCAAATTTAACAAATTACAGCATATAATGCCCACATGTGACGTTCATGTCGTCCCAAACAATCACGAACAGCACAATTTTGTCTTCAGAAAATCCCCCCATTTTACATTCCCTGAATATGCCTATGATTTTTTTTTTTTTTTTGTCTTTTGATATATTAAAAACCAGTACATTTGAAGCTCAAAAACGTTTGGGGCATGCAAAGCGGTCGAGCCACATGGCCACAATGACCTTTCAAAAAACACCCAAAATGTTCGGATTGTTTGCCCCCTGGCCTCCTATTTGTAAACAAACAAAATTTCGGGGACCAACAAGCGAGATCTTGTCATGACAAATCGAATGGCGTTTTCCCCATCGAAATCGACTGAGCGGTTCTCGAAATCTCTGGGGGGGCCAGAATCTCCCCCCCCCCCCCCGCCCGCAGGTTAACGTAATTCTGGCCGCCCGCAGGGAATAGGGTTAAGCCCCAATCATCATTATCATCAACACACCGCCAACAGCATGAAAGTTTGATGTCTTGACATGTCGGAAATTATGGTTATTTACCCTAAAAAGGGCGACATACAGACACTCTTTCCCTAAGATCCCTCCCAGCTCACGCTGCAGTGGCAGCCCAGGGCAAATGAATAAGGATATGATAGCAATTAAAAGCACAAACATTGTACACCTTCACAAGATCTAGTGATAGAGAAAAATACCATAACTTTCGACATGTCAGAACATCAAAATTTGCAAGCTATTGGTGGTGTAAGCTCACTTAGGCACTAAAACACCGCCAGTAGCTTGACAAGTCTGATGTGTTGACATGTCAAGTTTACCCTATCATGCTATGCGATTTATTTTATCCACTTTTTGAGTACCTATTTTACCTTAACCTTACCTCACCTGACACCTTAAAAGCAATGTTTCACCTTTCTGAAAGTTGTCAAATATGCGCTGGTTGTAGTCGAAAATATGAAGTAAGTGCTGATGAAAACGATGGTGATATTTTTCTCTCGAAAAGTCAATTAACTTTCTAAAAAAAAGTATTGGATGATGAGGTCATTATTTAACTATAGACCGCCGCTGATTGGCTGACAAAGTGGGATTGGCTGACAAAGTGGCTGTCAGCCAATCAGCGGCGGCACTAGCCTAGACCCCATTTCGCAAATTATAAATTAAATTGCTTAAAAACGGCTAAGCTTTGGGGAAAATGACCTTAGTATTTTAGACATTTCAATAACGGGCAAATATAATGGCTATCTCAGTTCAAAACGAATACAAAGGTGAAGCTTGTAATGTGTTCGATGGTCATTTTTGCCATGATAAATGATAATAAATAAACGGGGATGATCAATAACATGGCAGTAATGTTTATTTTCTATATAAAAGGCGAGACAAAAAGGAATAAGCTTTTACCGTTACAGCATCGTCAGATTCATCAGATTTGGCATCGTCAGATTCGTCGTCAGATTCGTCGTCAGATTCGTCGCCAGATTCGTCAGACATCATCGGATTCGTCATACATCGTCAGATTTGGCGTTCCTCGTATGTTCCCCAAAGGTGAAACATTCCCTTTAACACGCACCCTAGAGGGCCTCTGATAATTACACGCCCTGGAGGGGAGGCGGATTGCCACCCCCCCCCCCCCCCCCCCCCTATGATCTCGAAAACCACGCAACGTAGCGACAAGCGGGAAACGACGTTAGATAGCTCGAGACAAGCAAGTATTTCGTTCCTTTTTTTCTTAGGTCAATATTGCGGTCACCAGAGGCCATCAAGGGTCAGATTTCCAAGTTTTAGGACTTCGCTTCGAACACCCCCAAATATCTCGGGAACTATGATAGTTAACAGCAAACGGGAAAAACAATCGAAAGCCCTTGCAAAATTTAATCGACATAGGTGCCTCATATTTGAGGTCAGGTCAACAGTTTAGGCTCCAGAGGTCATCAAATGTCAAAAGGGTGATTTTTTGCCAAACTGTTTTTCGCAAATAACTTCTTACCTAATCAAGATAAAACAATGGTTTTGACGCCATCGTGATTGTATCTTCAAGGCACTTTGAATCATATTCAAGGTGATTGGGTTAGGTCAACTGAGAAATTTGACTTCAGGTCAAGGTCAAGTGGTGATCCAAGTTGGTCATATTGCATATCGGGAGACGTGTCTCGACGAGACAAACACATTGGTACCATTTTCTCTTCTATATCTTCATTATGTCGAAAGTTATTGACAAAACAGTGTTGGCGGTCACGAAATTGACCTAACCTTAGGTCACCGATATTAGAAATCCGAGATGAACAAATTGTTGTTATCTATGGCCTTATGAAATCCTGCAAGATTGAAACCGATGGGCCTAAACTGTGGCTGTGGTACTACTGCAAACGTTTTGGAGTTGAGGTCATCACGTGACCTGTTCTGGTGACCTGACCTGAGATGACCCGAGGTCAATAATTTTACATAATGTGGGAAGTTCATTGCTGAACAGGGGTGCAAAAACGGCGGCGCGCGCTATCCTTGAAAAACCGGAGGGGTGGATTTCGCCTTCCCCCGCCCCCTCCAGGGCGCGTGTTAACCCGCGACTTACTGGGGGGTGGGGGCTATCCCCCCCCGGCCCCCACACTCCCCCTGCCGTTATTTTGCAATAACTCCTAAACGAACACCAGTATCGTCACAAAACTTGCAGTACCTTCTCCCACATCAATTCTACACATGTTGACAAAAGGAAAAAGTATGAGTTTATGATAGGTCAACCGGGAATGATGTCAGAGTGACGTCATGTTCTTCGGTTTTTGTTGCAAAATAATGGTTTTCGGAAAACGCTGTCAAAGGTACGATGTTTGAGATAAACTCAATTGGCTTATATCAAATTACTGACAATAGACCGGCCTATCAACTGTTATCTCGGAGTTTTTTTTTTTTCTCAAAATTTTGAGAAATCCAAATACACTTCTTCTTTTGTTTTTACAACATTTTCAAGAACAAATCATAATTATCCAAAAACCGGAATAAATGTGATCGAGACTTGTGCGTTGAACATGTGTACCAAATTTGAAATCTTCAAAAAATGACTGACTTATGACCTTGAAATTACAAACATCGACCACCTCTCACAGCATTACTATGCATAAAAAAACGCATTTCCGTTTTTGCTTTTTGTTTCTATTTATATGGAACAAACAATGTTCTAAGGTCATTTTTCGCGTTCTAGACGAAGAACAACCCCATAAACATGTGTTACAACGCCTAATGACCTAAATGCAAAAAAAAATATCCCCCCTAAAAGTCGCGTTATGAAATATACCCCAGTAACTCGCGGGTTAAGAAGCAGCACACCCCTGCGACACAGAATTGCTAAAGCATTTAGTTAATAAACATGCGCCGCTTTCGTTCCAAATCGATGTTTTAAAATGCTGTCATGGTCATCAATCTAAAATATACTCTGGGTTTCTAAATGTGTTCCAAAATGTATTCCAGTTTCTAGTATGCGCGAAGGCGGTCGCTGGTAAAATCAGCCGGTCCGCCGACGGACGGCGGAGAGAGTGTTAACCCTATTTGTAACAGGCTCCTCGCTACCCCTATTTGTAACAGGGGGGGGGGGCGGATTCCCCCCCCCCCCCCCCCCGGAGATCTCGAGATCTACCCGTCCGATTTTCAAAAATGAAACGGTGTTTGGTTCCCCTCAACACGATCTACATTTATAAATAACACACAAATATAAATTTTGGATAGGGGAGCAACAGGGGGGCAAAAACGACAAATTTTAGTGGTATTTTTGTTCCAACATAGCTTTCATGTTTAATTACCGATTTTAACACAACTAATAGGAATCGATTGAGATTGAATTGGAAATTGATATATGACGGTGACGTTTGAAAATTCAAAAATCATAGGCGTGTGCAGGTCACTCAATATGGGGGTCAAGTAAATGCGTAATAAAACCATTTTTTATGTTGTTTTTTTGATAAATGAAATGGTATGTGATTGAGACATTAGAAAAACAGTTAAAAATCATATTTTTTTGCCATAGGCGGTACCAGGTTAGTGAAAAAGGGGGTAAAATTGGGAAAAAGTATTAACCGCAGACAAGTTGCTACCCAGCACTATAAATATGTTACTGATCGTAGATAGTTCCTTTTTGCATGTTGTTTGTACTTCATCATAGGCGTATCCAGGATCCAAACTGGGGCGGCGCAAGACATTTTGATAAGTATATTATCCGCTATTATGATACTAACTAGTCAACAGTGACTATTTCACTTACAACTTCAATTAACATTGCTTACCCCCTTGTTACCCTACCTGGACTCGCCTATTATCTTATAATCGTTCGTAGAGTAGCCTGTGGTGCGTGTTTCATCCGAAAACTGCAGTATGTTATGTCATTGTACGCCCATGCCTCTCAGTTTCCTTGCAATAATATGACCCCCTTTCTTCCATTCCTGAGCGCGCCTCTGCAAAAAAAAATGACTTTATTCCCTTTTCTGGTCTCATATGTGCATATATTATTATAAGCTAAACGTATACTGCGCCGTTATAGCTGGCATATTGTCATTGCCATGCCAGTCACCCCCCTTTTCATGTTCCTGAACACGTCCCTGAAACTTTATATGTAATAAATTATGCAAATAATGGGAGCAGAAGCTATCTTTTACATCTTGATAGCTATAAATGCCCCTTACATTGCTCTATTGGCTTCCCGCCAAGCATTGAATACTTCCTGGAAATCCCCCCCTTTTCAAGCCCCTGAAACCGCCTCTGCCATGCAATTTGTATGATATTTCATTAACATCAACTAATTTGCACTTGTTGCAATCACCGTAAGCCGAGGTAACTCCTTCATACTTGATGCAGTTAGGAAGAAACCGTGAAGATCGCATTTCCGTATTATCGCCAAATGTCGCCTCCGCACCCACCCAAAACTGTGCCCTGGAACCGCCTCTGTTCAGGTTAAGAACTCAAAATTTTGACTCCAAATGCGGAGTTCAATTGTATCAAAAGTCCCAAAATTTAATGGGCCTACTCCCAGCCGTTCTGGAGATATCTGCGAAAAACATGAAGGGGGGCGGAAACCGCCCCCCCCCCCCCCCCCCCCTGTTACAAATAGGTTAAAAGGAAATAGTTCACCTTTAACGTGGGGTTTTGGACTGATATAGCAGATGTGTAGAGCAGATCTAAAAATGGGTTGTGGTGAAAGAATTACCTCCCTACGTTAAGTAATTTCGACACAGGACTAGTGGGACCGGTTTCATGTCTGCTGCTCCGGGCCACGATCGGGACATGAACGCTCGCCGCCCGAGGCAGGTACACTTTCTGGCACGTAGTCTCTAATCACGACGCCTCGTTAATATCCGCTCAGCCGCCCGGCCGGCGCGGCGTCCCCTTGTCAGACTGTACTTGGCGTCAGGCGGAGCGGGGCCGAGCCAGGACGCCAGCTTTCATCGTACGATTTTTCGTGAAATACAAAGAGAAACTTACTTCTTTCTCCACATATATCCATCAGTTGTACAAACCAAAGTCATATTCATAGTTTTGAGCTCAAGATGCACCGTATGGTTGAATTTCAAGACAACTTGCAAGGTGACCAACCCTTTAACACGCGCCCTGGAGGGCCTCTGATAATTACACACCCTGGAGGGGGAGGGCGGATTTCGACCCCCCCCCCCCCTTTAACTCAAGATGCACCGTATGGTTGAATTTCAAGACAACTTGCAAGGTGACCTATTCCCTTTAACACGCGCCCTGGAGGGCCTCTGATAATTACACGCCCTGGAGGGGGGGGGCGGATTTCGCCCCCCCCCCCTATGATCTCGAAAACCACGCAACGTAGCGACAAGCGGGTAACGACGTTAGATAGCTTGAGACAAGCTCTTTCGAAAGTATTTTGTTAATTTTTTATCAGGTCAATATTGAGGTCACCAGAGGTCATCAAGGGTCAGATTTTCAAGTTTTCAAGAGTTTTCAAGACGTTCGAACACCCCAAAATATATCGGGAACTATGGTAGTTAGCAGCGAACGGAAAAAAACAATCGAAAGTCATTGAAAAATTCAATCGACTTAGGTGTCCTCAGATTTGAGCTCAGGTCAATAGTTTAGGCTCCAGAGGTCATCGAATGTAAAAAAGGTGATTTTGTTTTCAAAACTGTTTTCCCCAAATAACCTTTTACCTAATACAGATAAAGCAATAATGTTTACGCCATCGCGTGTGTCTTGTCAAGGCGCTTCGAATCATATGCATGGTGACCGGGTTAGGTCAACTGAGAAATCTGACCTCAGGTCAAGGTCAAGTGGTAACCCAAGTTGGTCATGTTGCATATTGGGAGACGTGTCTCGACGAGACAAACATATTGGTACCGTTTTCTCTTCTCTATCTTCATTATGTCGATAGTTATTGATAAAACCGAGTTGGCGGTCACAAAATTGACCTGACCTTAGGTCACCGATATTAGAAATCCGAGATACACATATTGTTCGTATATATGACCTTATGAAGTCCTGCAAGATTGAAATCGATCGGCGTAAAACTGTGGCTGTGGTACTACTGCAAACGTTTTGGAGTTGAGGTCATCACGTGACCTGGTCTGGTGACCTGACCTGAGATGACATGAGGCCAAGAAATTTACATAATGCGGGAAGTTTATTTCTAAACAGGTATACAAAAAATGGCGGCGCTGTGCGCCGCCGTTTTTACGCTATCCTCGAAAAACCGGAGGGGTGGGCGGATTTCGCCCCCCCCCCCTCCAGGGCGCGTGTTAAGTCAGTGAGTGGTTCTCCAGATGGTTCTCTCAATCCGCTGACTACTAGAAATAGTGGTTTGTATGGTATTTAAAAAAAAACATATTTTTGGTCGAATGGGCTGCAGGGCCTATTTTAAGGGTAAACCACTGGGGGGGGGGGGGGGGCAAAAAGGTATCCCAATTTTTGGGGGGCACCTTTTTGTGGCAAAAGGTACCCCATTTTTTTCCTCCGCGGATTTGGGCCAGTCACTTGATTTTGGTATTCGAGCTTAAGAAATTAACTTTTCGAATTCACAAAAAAATGATTTTGTGGACATTTTTTCCGATAAAAAATTTTGGGGGGTAAAAAAAAAAAATCACAAATCCGAGACAGCCATTTGGAAGAAAATGTAATTTCCTTTCTTTTGACGTTTTTTATTTGCAATTTGCTTTGAAACATAGAGTTTTAAAGCAGATTGCTAATAAAAAAAAACATTTTCCCAACATTTATTGTTTTCCCACCAAAAATGTCATGACATGACGTCATTAAAACGTTATTATCTCCCAAAATACTACATAAATTTCATTGAAATTTAGTGAGAAGACTTATAATTGGTGCAGTATAAGGTACTGCAAGTTTCACGTTGATATCTATCACAGTTTTAAAGTTATTGAGGAAATACGGGAGGGGGCAAATTCTCCCCCCCCCCCCCCCTCCCAGCGGGGCGCGTGTCACCGGGGCTGCATGAATTGCATCAGGTGTGCTGTTTTGTCTATCATTGAAAGCAAGGGATATATACAAAATTCAAATTCAATCACTTGAGAAAAGAAAAAACTTCCGTTTTCATGAAGTTTTCTCCTAAGTTCATTGTTTTTCACGGTCAGTGCAGGGAACGCGCAGGAGGGGGGGGGGGAGGAATACTTGTATTGCATGCCCCCCCCCCCCCCAGATTCTTGTGTGTGTGGGGGGGTTGCCCCTGATGTCCGCCCCTCGATCCGCCAGTGGGGGCGGATGCCATCCCCCTTAGATTTGTTTTGGAAATAGCGGAAAACGACGCCATTTCGCGCCGCCATTTTTGATACAACTGCTTGCCTATCAATTGCCAAAATCCTGTTAATTTGTTTACCTCGGGTCTCCTCAGGTCAAGTCACTAAGTCAAGTCTAGTGATCCCACCTCCAAAAAAAATGTGAGGTCGTGCCGCCGTAGCACATTGTTTGACCGATCAGTTGAATACTCACAGGATTTAAGCAGGTTACAAACACCTACAATTCTGCTATTTCGGATGATTTTTATATCGGTGACCTAAGGTGAAGTCTATTTTGTGACTTCCCAATTATAAGTCATTGGGGAAACATGAAAATGCATATAAATCCACAGGAAATGGCCAAATTTGCCCAATTTTCCCCAGAGTCCCGCATCTTTTGCAAAATACAAAGATCCAGTGGCGGGTCTAGGGTTGGGCAAAATGGGCAATTGCCCCCCCCCCCCCCAACCGCCTGGAATCGGCGCAAGATTGATACATGTCCTGATATAGAATAAAATCTCA
Source organism: Chirona hameri (assembly GCA_036785665.1). Taxonomy (NCBI): domain Eukaryota; kingdom Metazoa; phylum Arthropoda; class Thecostraca; order Balanomorpha; family Balanidae; genus Chirona; species Chirona hameri. The sequence goes on along the minus strand of JAXIVJ010009525.1, from coordinate 14,944 downwards.
GCAACTTTTACTAAGGAAAGTTAGCTTTAACACGCGCCCTGGACGGGGAGGGAGGGGGGGGGGCGAAATCCACCCACCCATCCGGTTTTTCGCAGATAGCGCAAAAATGGCGGCGCTGCACTTCGCCGTTTTTTGCATACCTGTTCGGAAATGAACTACCCGCATTATGTCAAATTCTTGATCTCGTATCATCTCAGGTCAGGTCACCAGACCTGGTCAGGTGATGACCCCACCTCCAAAACGTTTGCGGTAGTACCGCAGCCACAGTTTTAGGCCGATCGGTTTCAATCTTGCAGGATTTGATAAGATGATAGATACCTACAATTTGTTTATCTCGAATTTGTTGTATATCGGTGACCTAAGGTCAGGTCAATTTCGTGACCGCCAACACTGTTTTGTCAATAACTATCGACATAATGACGATAGATAAGTGAAAACGGTACCAATGTGTTTGTCTCGTCGAGACATGTCCCCCAATATGCAACATGATCTAATTGGGTCACCACTTGACCTTGACCTGTGATCAAATTTATCAGTTGACCTAACCTAGTCAACATTAACATGATTCAAAGCGCCTTGACGAGACAAACATGATGGCGTCAAACGTAATGCTTTATCTTTATTAGGTAAAAAGTTGTTTGTGAAAAACAGTTTTGCCAAACAAATAACATTTTTGACATTTGATGACCTCTGGTGCCTAAACTATTAACCTGAGCTAAAATCTGAGGACACCCTGTCGATTGAATTTTTGCAAGAGCTTTCCATTACTTTTCCGTTTGTTCCTAGCTATCATAGTTCATGTGATATCTGGGGATTTCCGGAGCGAAGTCCTAAAACTGTAAAATCTGACCTTTGATCACCTCTGGTGACCTCAATATTGACCTGACCTAAACAAAATACCGATATACTTTCCATAGAGCTTGTCTCGACCTATCTAACACCGTTTTTTGCTTGTTACGTTGCGTGGTTTTCGAGATCATAGTGGGGGGGGGGCGTTTCGACGCCCCCCCCCCCCCCTCGAACTCGGCTCCTTTGGGACGTACACCAAGATATCGTTCGAAAATATAAAAATACCGAAAATATCGAAAATACCGAAAATACCGTTCGAAAGCTTGTCCAAAAGCATTTTGAAGCTATTTCGGCATTTTCTTAACAGGTCAATATTGAGGTCACCAGAGGTCATCAAAGTTCAGATTTTCCATTTTTAGGACTTCACTCCAGAAACCTATATCACAGGAACTATGCTAGCTAGGAAGAAACGAAAACAAAAAACAATGGAAAGCTCTTGAAACATTCAATCGACACGGATCGCCACGTGTCCTCAGATTTCAGCTCAGATCGATAGCTTAGGCTCCAGAGCTCATCAAATGTAAAAAAAAACTATTTTTTAGCAAAAGAGTTTTCACAAATTACTTTTTACCTGAATATGATAAGGAAATAATTTTGACGTCATCGTGTTTGTCTCGTCAAGGCACTTCGAATCATATTCATGGTGACCAGGTTAGGTCAACTTAGATATTTGACCTCAGGTCAAGGCCAAGTGGTAACCCAATTAGGTCATGCTGGACATTGGGAGACGTGCCTCGACGAGACAAACACATTGGTGGCAGTTTCACTTATTTATCTTTGTTTTGTCGAGAGTTATTGACACAAAAGTGTTGGTGACCTCGGATGACCTCGGCTGACCCTGTAGGGGTCACTGAACGAAAATTGCACCTGGGTCTTCAAGAATGTCCTATGATAACATGATCTAGAAGGAATTGGGCTGATATCGTGCGTATCTTCAGAATAGGAGGCATTTGAATATTTCCCCATTGACTTATAATGTGATATAAGTCAATGTGACCCAAGGTCGGGTCACGAAATTGACCCGACCTTAGGTCACTGATATCAAACATCCGAGATAAACGAATTGTAGGTACCTAGGACTTTATAAAATCCTGTAAGTACGATGTCTATCGGCCAAAAACTGTAGCTATGGTGTGACCACAAGCTTTTTTGGAGCTGGGGTCACGTGACTTGGTCTGGTGACCTGACCTGAGATGAACCGAGGTATTTTTTAACATAATGTGGACAATTGATGTTTGAACAGTATCCTAAAAACGGTGGCGCTGCGCGCCGCCGTTTTTCCGCTATCCTTGAAAAACCTGTGGGAGGGGGGGGGCGTCTAAACGCCCCCCCCCCTCCCCCCGGCACGGCGCGGGTTAAATCAGCTATCAATGCATAAGCAAGCCAAATCCGATGCGTTTTCATAATTGTGTGAAACTTTTTGGAATTCCCCCAACCACCCGTTCTGGATCCGCCAATGCAAAGATCCATGTGGTATTTGTATCCTGTGACCTCCACGATGTAAAATCTATTCACCCTGAGGTCATTCGTCATTTTTCTTCCATAACTGTTTTTACCGAACCAGTAAGGCGCCGTAGTTGGCGATGAACGAGCGAACGCAAAGGAAATGTATGGTGAATTTCAACTCGATCAGGGAAGTAGTTTCTGAGATACAAATACGTGGTGCACACGTGCGCACGTGCAGAAGCACCCCACCCCTGACTTGTGAGTTTGTGGCGGCTGAGAGATCCCTAACCACACTCCAAATTTGAACACAATCGGCTCAGCATTTGCCCCCACCCACTCCAAATTGGATGGCGACGTTCCTGATCCAACAACACCCCCCTCTCCCCCACTCTGCCGCCAATGGGTGATGTTCAAAGGATATTGAAATTCAAGATATTCCGGACATAATGTAAAGATACTTATTTTGGCTGGGAAATACTAAAACTTAGGAATATCATGACATTTTCATTGGATTTGTATACATTTATCACCAGGTAAACATATTTTATTTTAATTGAATACCTATCAAGCGAAAAATGACATGGAAATACTGAAATCAGGGTGGGCAACATTTCTTGACTGGGGGGGGGGGGGCAAAACGGCTCACTGGGGGGGGGGGCATTTGCCCCCCCCCCCCCCCCCCCCAGTTAACATGTTAAAATAGGCCCTGATGGGCTGGCAGTTGGCAAGGCCACCCAGGTAGTGCCAGATTGATATAAATACTACTATTATGTGGGAAAACATTAGTGCGTGCGACCCATAAATAGCCCTGAAAATTTAGTAGATCTTGCCTATATTTTACAATAAATATCGCTCTATTCGATGTAACAAGAACACGCATGCAAATACAAAAGCTCTCTCCCTCTCCCTCTCCCTCTTCCTGAGGCTCTTCTGGTGGATCATTTGTGATGAAAATTCGGCAACCTGGTAAGAAAAAAACAAATTGTGTTCTCCGACTTCGTCCAGCAGGTCAGAGCATTTTACCACCTCTGACTGTCTCCAGTACCTATACCGAAGTCAAAATACGCCACGGCTTATATAATGGGATGGTATGTCGCTAACAGAAGCCGTGCTGATCTACCTACTGTAGATCGGAAGTTAGCATTCTCATCAACAGAAACCGTGCTGATATACCTACTGTAGATCAGAAGTTATAATTCTCATCAACAGAAGCCGTGCCAAATAGAAGCAGTGCAGATCTACCTACTGTAGATCGGAACAAGGGCGGATCCAGGGGGGGGGGGGCGAACGGGGCCATGCCCCCCCCCCCCCAAGCCTGTTTAAGGGGGGGCCAAACTATGTTTTGCCCCCCCCCCCCCCCCAGACGTGAAATATAATGCATGCTATATTTGCGTTTTTAGAACGGTACTGGGCATCCCAAAATTGCAGCAGTCAAAATCAAGCTAGCCACAGTCAAAAACTGAAAAAAATTGCGCCGCTTCGCGGCATGACACAAGTTTCGCAATTGCATATACAAATTTGGAAAATTAATTCCATTAAGTGTCTTGCAGAGGCTCTCCTTGGCGGTAATTGCTGGCCCCAGGGCCAACTCTCTTCATAAAATATTATCTTTAAAGCGGGCTACATGTTTAGCTTGTCTGCCGAGTTCCGAAAAAGGTGACGCGAACGCAAAGACGCGGACTTCGGCAACCGGAAGCTGTTCCAGCGGTGCCCAACTTGTTGGCCCGAAGAGCTAATAGTGGGGACTAGGCCAAGACTATCTCCCGAAGCCATCTCCCCCAGGCTCCTCCAGATCCACAGGGACCATTTATGCGCGGAAATGTCGGTCTGCCTCTTGCTACTTTGAAACCATTTGCACCGTTACCAGTTGTTTGTTACAGTTCGGTACATAGGTATGTATACAGACTACAGTTATTAGTATCATATGTACTATTGAGCGCAGACTGCCACCGGCCATCGTGATTTACTATCCGAGGCTAATGTATATGAAAAACTACCTTCATTTCAACATTTTGCATCATACCAAGATGTGCAACCAGGAAAAGGGGTTACCTGAGGCTTGGCTCCACTCACGGTCTGGTTCCAATTGTAAAAATGCGTTTTCTACGACCTAAAATTAAAATGTTCACGCCGCTTCGCGGCGTCACATCAGTGGCCATCGTCATAACGAAGCCATCGTCATCGTCTTCGTTTCGTCGTAACGCTGAATTGAATGAACAACATTTTTAGCTTCTTATCCTCTACAAGGCTAAGAAGCTAAAAATGCCTATGTTTCTGGGTTTTATCAGGCAAACCCGGGAAGAAGAAAAAAATCGTGCCGCTTCGCGGCGCTAAATAACAAGTACCTACTATAACATGCAAATCCACATGAAAAATGTTGCAAAGGCTTAAATACACGCATAACAAATTGGGGTACATTTTTTCTCGTCATTTCAGCATCGAAATCATCGAAATCGTGTGGTTGCAAAATAAAGTGGCCCAAATCCGGGGAGAAATTCGAAATTGGGAGTAGATAGGGTCCGCTAAAAAATGGTTTGCCCCCCCCCCCCCCCCCCCCACAAAAAAAAAAAACGGCCGGCTGGATCCGCCCTTGGATCGGAAGTTATCATGTTCATCAACAGAAGCCGTGCTTAACGGAAGCTGTGCTGA
>JAXIVJ010009525.1:0-5000 GCA_036785665.1 Chirona hameri | reverse complement strand
TGCGACTGCTGCCGATTCCCGAAGTAGTGGAGGTCATGGTCCGAAGCCGTCATGCAACTCATACTTTCCACTCACGAAATCCGTCCAATCGTCATGCTCCTTCCACTCACGAAATCCGTCCAATCGTCATGCTCCTACCGAGAACATCTCAACCGGCTCGTGCCCCTGACTCTCCCTCTCCCTCTCCCTCTCCCTCTCCCTCTCCCTCTCCCTCTCCCTCTCCCTCTCCCTCTCCCTCTCCCTCTCCCTCTCCCTCTCCCTCTCTCTCTCTCCCGAGGAAATGCTCTCAGAGACAACCCCGTCCCATCACCACCGTCCCTTCCACCACGTTCTGCAGACTATCCACTTACAGACGCGTGCCGTCACCCCCACCTGCAGCTGTGGTCTGGTCGATGCTTGCCGCACCCACACTGGGCCCTACTTCTGGCCTACACCGGGCTCCACTACTTCCGGCCCGTTCCCCGAATGCGACAAACACGTCAGGAGGCAACTGGGCGGCCGTCCGTCCCGCCGCGCCGGTCCGGGGCGCACGCCATCCCACGAGATCGGCCCTTCTCACGGCACGGTCAGAGTGGCCCAGGGGTGTGGTTTTATCAAATTGATTGTGGATGCCCTAATTGAAGCTCATCGTACCCCCTCCCACTCCAGCGACCAAATAAAAATATTGGTGTTCATTTTTCGTTCGTTTACTTCTTTACGTTAACACGGCCCAACGGCCAACACATTGATCGATTGCAAAACGGAAATAGATACGATCATTTGTGCTAGGCTTGAATATAACTTTTTCCTAGAATATTTTAGCGCACTATCGCATAAATGTGTAGCCATTACCACACACAGAAGTTATCTTTAATCAGCCATTAACCCGCGCAGTGCAGGGGGGTTGATTTCCCCCCCCCCCGCCCCCTCAGGTTTTTCTCAGATAGAGAAAAAACGGCGGCGCGCCGGCGGGTTTTGACACACCTCTTTGGACATCAATTGCGCACACTTTGCTAAAAAAAAATATTGACCTCGGGTCATCTCAGGTCAGGTCACCAGACCAGGTCAAGTGACCCCACCTCCAAAAACGTTTGCAGTTGCGCCAAAGCCAGAGTTTCTCACCGATCAGTTTGAAACTTACAGGGTGTCATGAGGGCATAAGTACTTACAATTCGTTCATCTCGGAATTTTGATATCGGTGACTTAAGGTCAGGTCAATTTCGTGACCTCCCCATAATAGCCGTTTTCACGAAGGATTTTGCATTTGGGGCGATTGGGGCGTTTGGGGTTTGGGGCCAGCTATGGCCACGTGACACGGTGTTTGGTCCAAAACTCCAAAACTCCAAAACTCCAAAACTTCAAAACTCCCAAACTCCAAAACTCCAAACTCCATAATCCCAAAATACAAAAAAAGCACACACAAAATGTACAACCAACCTTCGGACCGGCAATGGCCCATAGTATTGCCCCGCGCATATCCGAATAATCTTAGATTGGTTGTATCCGAATATCCGAATAGCCGAAGGTTGGTTGTATCCGAAGGTTAGTTGCACCATTGGAAAAACACTATTCGGAATTTGAAAATTTTGGAATTTGGGATTTGGGAGTTTTGGAGTTTTGGAGTTTTGGAGCTGAGGGGTGAGACGGCCGTATGCTGCCCCGGTCCGGCTGATGTGCGAGACGGCCGTTCGCTGCCCCGGTTCGACTGAGGGATGAGACGGCCATACCCTCCCTCAGCCCCGGTCCGACTGAGGGGTGAGACGGCCATACGCTACTCCGGTCTGGCTGAAGGGTGCAACGGCTATACGCTGCCCCGGTCCGGCTGAGGGGTGAGACGGCCGTACGCTGCCCCGGTCCGGCTGAGGGGCGAGACGGCCGTACGCTACCCCGGTCCGGCTGAAGGCGAGACGGCCGTACGCTGCCCCGGTCCGGCTGAAGGAGGAGACGGCCATATACGCTGCCCTGGTCTGGCTGAGGGGCGAGACGGCAGTACGCTGCCCCGGTCTGGCTGAGGGGCGAGACGGCCATACGCTGCTCTAGTCTGGCTGAGAGGTGAGACGGTCATACGTTGTACCTGGAAATGTTGCAAATGGCATTGTTTTGTCTTAATGTTCAAGATATGCTAACAACAAACTAAAAAAGAGAGAAATATTTCCAAATATAGACTTGCAACATAACTTACTTATCTAACGGCGACGACTTCAAATTGACGCTCTCGTCGCTCGAAAACGCAGCTGCGGCGACGAGGCTGGCCACGACTGGACCACAGCACCAGTGACGTCGTCGCTAATGCTGAGCCGCTCGGCAGCCGATACATGGGGAATCCCGGGATGACACCCCCTGAGCCTCCTACTCCTTCTGCGCCCCCTGCTGGCCGACCCAGACCTGATGTTGGCTGTTGTCTCACATTTTGGTACTGTGCTTATCATGTGCAATATGGTGTTTAGCCAGTTTTATTCGACCAGCTCATGTACCTGCGCATTGTGAGAGACTGTATGTTTATTAAATCAAGCCGACACTTAACATGTGAACTGTGTTCGTGCGGCGCTGTGGATGACACTATATTAGCATGTTCAGTTTCCAGGCGACTGACTGCTCTCAACGTAAACAAGCGTAGAATTTGACCATATTTATTAAACTGAATGATACAAGCTCGACAGATTTGCGCATCACAATTACAACTAAACAGGCTGCATAATAATGTGCTACAAGCGTTCGCTGATTTACTGAATTTCTGAACTGGCAGTGTTGAACAAATACATAAGATCGTGTGTTGCCCTGACGAGCGCTGGAGAGTAAGGCAACGAACACCTCGACAATGCAAAATCGTCAACGGTTTTTAGCCAAATGAACAATCCCAAAAGCAGAAAACTGAACCAAATCACAGTTTGAACATTGGTCTTATAACACTGGTACCAAATTAATTCACTGTTCTACGGCCGGAGACGTGACTGTTTGTAGTTTACCATAGCAAAGGAGAAACTGATCCAGAGCATGCTGTCCCTCTGCCAAGCCTGGCTCGGCACAGCGCTCTTCCTCCAGCACCTCAGCTGAGCATGGCTGCATAAAGGTAACAATGACCACAAATTGTCAGTATCACATTATGCCTGATTCTGAAGCATGTCAAGTCTGCTTTTATAAAACCGCATGGAAAATATGTATGATGATATGCCACTAGTATGACTGGTATGTCTCAATTTCATACAAATTAGGAATGAGCAGGTATTGAATCTGGAATGTGAAATACACTACCTTTGTATACACTACTCAGCAGGTCACAAATGAAGCTTACATATATTTGTTTTAGTATGCATAACAAATAACACAACATGCAACAAAGATCACTTACTCTGACTCAGCAATGGGATAATCTTGTCGAGAACAAGCAAATACATAGTCAGTGCAAATCAACTCACCAAACAAATGCAGCGTAGCGGAAGGCGTTTTCCGGGAATGACGGATGGCCCACGATGGGCAGCCGTGACGTCACGTAGCGTTAGAATTGGCCTCGGGATTGATCTGCTTCCTTCATGTTTAAAACTTCCAAAAAGTGTCTCTGGTTCCTACTTTGTAAGTGAATTTGTTCTTCAGGAAAGACTTGAGGAAAATAACCGTTTTTCCGTTCGTTGGCACAGACAAAAAATCGAATCCATGAGCCGTCACAGAAGAAAGTGCTACCAGATGGCGTACCTGTTATGTGTATCTTACGGTGTGCATTATAAAACTGGCGGCGCACATAAAGCAGCACTGTTTACCTAATTCGATTCACCATAAAATCGGGAGGTGTGACGCGTTTGTGACGTATCTCTGAAAATGACGTCATGTATAATATTTTATTTCATGAATATCTCCACAGTTCCCGGTTTTATTACAAATTAATAGCAGAATAAATATCTGCGTACTCTGTTTAGTATAGCATTCGCTCGAATCCACCAAGGTCGACACTTCCCTTTAAGTAGTGACTTCTGGCGATCAGCGAAATCCTGACCTTAAAAATGTATTATTTATTTTACTTGTATGCACTTTAAAACATGTTCATGATTGATTGTGGGTGCCGAAAGACTATTGTGGTTGCCCATTTCAGCTTTGTGGTGCTCTGGCACCCACAAAGAGATAAGAAACGCCCGAAACCATACCCTTGGGCCAGACCGGTGCCGAAACTCCGGGAAGGCAGGCAGCGGCCGCCCGGCGGCCCACCCAAGCAGCGAGGCGGCACGCCCGCCCGCCGCCGGCCGCCGCCGCCGCCGCCCGGCAGTCGCTCCTCTGGACCGTCATCGCGCCGCGCGATCCGATCGCTGCACGCACCGTGACGTCACCGATATCTGGTGACGTCACCAGAGGAGCCGGACGCGGCGCTGACCTAGAAATGAGCGCCGACAGCGACGGCCGGGCCCATTCATTGGACACTGGTCTGTTGACGTGGGGTCGGGCAGGGCTGAGCGGCGGCCAGCAGCGCCATCGACAGGTGGCGGTGGGTCGGACGGACCGGGCGGACAGCCGCGGCTCCTCTGAATGGACCCGGTCCCTAGATTGGCTGACGACACGCCACCCGTCCCAGATGCCACCAGCCAGCGGCGGCGGCGGCCGGCAGGCACGTGACTGTTGAACGTCAGTGTACCGGATGTTGTGAGCCGGCCGGCCAAATGAACCGAGTCAACGTTTGCTCTGCCGCTTCATTAGGTCAGTTTTGAGTGGCGATGCTCCGTTGCGTGCAGCTCGATGGTGTAAGCCCGGCGCTGGCATGTCATTCAGTGGTGCGAACGATCGTGCCGTGATAACAGGTGATATAACACGCCGGAGCAATCAAACAATGCGTTGATAAAGGGCGCCGAAACGATGGGCGCGGTGTGTACGTGTAGTTGCAGTGATATGAATCACGCATCGGGCGATGGTGTCCGATCATGCAAAACATGACACGGAACCATCTGCAAGGAGGCCGACAAACGGATGCCGATCGAAAAACGACCACGGAGCTCAGTTTTGCGGAAAGTAGCACCAGTGTCGATTAAATCATACTCGTA